>JABWIB010004919.1:30853-42507 GCA_016617825.1 Platyplectrum ornatum
TTCTTTTCCACAGGCTATAAGCCTGTCTCCCCCGCAGCTCTCTCCATTACGCTGACGTGACCTGGGGTCACGCTGACGTCAATCACATGAGAGGAAGCTGCGGAGGAGCCGGCTGAATCCCACCACTGGTTATGGCGCTGCACAGCGCCGTGACACCCAGACCCGGCGGCNCACCACGGTGCTTCAGACGGCACACTGGTGTGCCGCGGAACAGCGGTTGGGAACCGCTGATTTAACATACCAAATGCCCTTATATCTGCATATATATATTTGAAGAACCAAGGCAAGACAATACAATAGATCAAATTAGGAGACTCTGAGAATGACTGATTGACCTAAATTTACTAAGAAGGTAGATTGAAATTTGGGATGTTGCCCATAGCAACCTATCAGATTCCAGTTCGTATTAAGTAAAATGAAACTGAGAACTTGAATTTGATTGTATGCTATGGGCAACATCCCCACTATCCAATCTCTCCCTGCTTAGTAAATTTAGGCCCTGGTGTCTTCTTCAGGTAAAGCTGGAGGACATTATGCTGGAGGACATTATGTAATATATATATATATAAATCTTGCAGCATGCACATGAACCAGGTCTTCACAGGGTGGAATAAGTTCTCAATCTAAAGAGCTTACAGGGCCACTGATTCCAGTGAGGCTCCCAGTTTGCCTTTGGGATATTCCTGTTGCCCAGATTCCCCCAGATAGAATGAAAGTAATTTTGGTACCAACTGGTACAGATTTATGTTTATGAGTTCATCTTAGGGGGCACAGTGTCACTTAGGTTTCAATGCCTTATGTGACACATTTTGTTGACTTTTTGAAGGTGGTATGTCCCTGCTAGGAATAGGGTTAAATTGGACCCTGTGTTCCAGTTCCTGAGGGCTTTGTAAAATACAGAAACCTTTGCTGCAGTTAGAACTTAACTATTTAATGTCCATTCCTACTAGACCTCAAGCAACTTCATTTTTCACTTTATTCATTTTATTTTATTTTTAAATACAGCATTTAGGCCTTTTAATCCATGTATCTGGTAAATAAACAGTTTGTATTACTATTGTGTTTCTGACTTTTGTATTGAGCAATACATCTGTTACTATAGAAATTGTTTCAGTATTGTTATTGCTTATGTGGCTTGTTTTTACTAAGATTCAGTCATTAAAAAATTTCAGATACAAAGTTAAAGGTATAAAGTGTTCACGGAATAGCTTTAACAAAGCAGAGCAATAAAGCTAATGCAACCCATTATCGTAAAATTGACCCATAAATAAAAATACAACAATTTATGGGAATTAACACATCTTTTATTAGAGCAAATAATTCAGTAGAGTATAAAAAGCACATTTTCATTAAAGGTCCTCACAGCAAGCATTCATCTTTNATGATTATGGTTAAGAATGAGAAAACTATTTTGTCCTGGAGACTATTGGTTGTCGCATATTTACCCTTTTTTTATTGTTTTATTTGAAATGCACATGGTTTATATTGTTACACTGCTTGTCATGGTTCTAAATAAAGAGTTAAAAAAAATAAATGAGAAGACTGTTTGCTATGTCAAACTTAAACATAATTATAGAAATGTAGTCTCATTGTAAGGGGCATTTACCTATATTTGTGTGTCTCGTACCTTCTTAAAGATTAAGGGATATACAATTCCTTTTGAGTTGTTTGCATTATAAAAATGTTTTATTTTGATTTATTCCAGGTGTGAAAAGGAGTCTTGTCTTACGTCTATAAAGTGTGGCCCAATAATCCAAAGCACACATAGGCAAGTACATCACTGTTTGTTTTATTAAGTTGATTCATTTAGGAATTTAGGGCTGAATCCTGCTTCCTGTCCAGGTAGAGGTGAGTGAACACCCCTGTCACTCCCCTCTTAAGGGCGGAAAAGGCAGTGGACCCTTGCCTTAACTTAATCATGCGGCTCAGTGGTCTGAACATAGGCGGGTGACATACATTTGAATACCTGTGCAAGCATGCCACATATTCTATGGACATTATGCAGGCAAGCTCTGTGTAGTTTTCTGTTATTCATCCATATTGACCATTTTTTTCTAGAAAGATTATTAATTTAATTGTCAAAATATTTAAGTCTTTAAAATGAAATAAAATGAAATATAATTTTAGAAGAGCACTGTATTAGATGGGAGGTAGACATAGCTCTTATATGTGTACATATTTCAAACATTTGTATAGATGTTGATATCTGTGCTGCAAAGAAAGTTGAGTGGTAGCATCATATATTGTGAATTTTAGATAAGGTACCCCTGGTATTGTAGGACCATGATGGCATATATGTTGGTATCAACAACCTATAATATGTAGCTGAATTTATCCATTTATCTACTTAGCAGACCATTGAGTTTACAGAATGTACGAACACCCTAAATGTTTTCAGTGTCTGTTCTGTTTAAAGTCATCACTGTATTTGTCTCTCTTAGATTTGATGAAGGTATGAAAACTGAAAAGATCATTAGACCAGCAGACAAAAGTGTACCAAAAATAAAGCACAGAAGAAAGATTAAGGTAAATTAAAATATTAACTTACAATAAATCTTGTTAGAGATCAGTTGTGAGTGGATGTAGAAGAGATGAGTTAAAACACTTGTAGTTCAGAAAGAAAGTTTGTGTTTCATGATTAATTTGTGGTATCAAAACATATATAGAATGATTACAACTACTGTTTTTGCACATGAACACCTTACTGTCAATGATATTTTATACCTTAACATATAATAATGGATTGAAGGCACTTTNATTTCTAGCCATACAATCTGTGCCTTCATTTGCATTATGTATGTGCTTAGACCCAGATAAATAAAACAGAGACCGACATAGCGACTTTCCTGACTGGACTAAACCAATATAGCTACACGTCTTTTATTTTATTTGTGTGTGCCTATATTGTATATATTCTTTTGCTATATGTTTTTGTGATGCTGCTGTTTAGCTAAGCCTATTTTCCATTTTTTACAGAATAAAATGGATATAGATCAAAACAGATCTAAGCCTGAAAAGGATGAAAACTGCCCTAAGCAATGTAGACTTTTCTCAAGGCCTCTTTTCCAGCCATGCGATCGTGACAATGAATCAACCTTCGATTCTTCTGAAAATAAAAACACTGGGCAAGGTCCACTCAAACCATTAGAAATTACTTCTATTTTGAATGGCCTTCAAGGTACTTGTTAAGGACTTTATTAAAATATATCTTGTTTTTACATTTGGATTCAGGACTGGATCCAGATATCTGATTTTCTCTGTTCTTCTGTGCGTTCCTGTTAAGTTGTAGGTGCTTTTCCACACTGAGCATATGGGGAAATGTAATACATCAGTTGGAAACAATTCTGACCCATCAAGATCAATGACCCTTCCAATTGTGAGACTGAACTCATTGCCCAAGTAAAATAAATAAGGAAAAGTATTTGGCACTCAACTTTCTTATCAGAAATTCTGAGCAGCTCATAATAAGGGCCACTTTAAGAACAAAAAAGGAGAAAAGGGCTGGAGCGCTTTGAATCAAAAACAAAATCCTAACTATTTATTCAAAAAGTACCTTAAAATATTCAATACATGATGTATATAATAGATGTACATACACTGTAGGCTATAATAGCACTATAGAATTTACTTAATATAATAATATAGTCCTTGATACAGTCAAAGAATACCCAAGATCATTACCCAAGTGGCCATTTCATGATAGTTCATTTACATTATAGGTATTCAGAATTTGATATTTCTGGGAATTTACTTTGAGACCAAAAACTTATGGTAGCTCATGGTTGTCAGATGGCCTGAAGTGATAGTGGTTTCAATAAAAAGTCAATGAAGTCAGACAACTAATATTAATTTTATGTTAAGTTTGTTGTATTTAAACAATTCACTTGTTGGATTAACATTAAGGGGCAAATCCAGGGGTAAACTTATGCCCATTGGGGTAGCATATGTTGGGATCATTTTGCACTGTGTATGATTAGTATATAAGCACACACAATTGCTGTATGCACCTCCATTACTACACTCCATACTATACTTGCTTAGTCATCCAGAGCTACTGGTTTTGTTTTTTGTAACCTCACTATACATAAAAGTGAGGATTCACTTTAAGCGTTAACATCTAAAATGTACCATTTGTCTTGTTGCAGCAACTGAAAATTCTGCAGATGACAGCGAAACAGATCAAAGTTGTCAGAATATAAATAAAGGTGAAAAAGACCTTAATATGAGCCATGTTAAGAGTGAATTGAATACAAGGACAGAAGGAAAGATTATTCCAGGAATGGATGAAAATTATTTTAGCATTAACAATAAGAAAAAAGAAGCAAAATACCCCTCCGTGAAACAAGAAGATTCTTCAGATGAGACTGACTCTGAACAGGAATCTCCAAGGAGAAAGAAGCTTGTGAAAGACTTTGTAGATAAGGTAGCCAAATCACAGATTAAATGTGGTAAAAGAAAATTCATAGAATGTGTGAAACCTTTAACATCTACTGTAAAGGATCAAAATGCTAAGTGCAAAGTGGCAATTGATAGGTTTGATGTTAACGCCATAACTTCCTCTGATGATGAGGACCAGCCCAAGCCAAAAGAATCGCTGATTAAAAAATGTAATTTGGATGACAAAAAGAAAGCTTTGCATGCGTCTGGTTTCTATACATGTACACCAGATATATCTGATAAGAAAAAGATCCTGAATTATTCTGAAGAAAGGCCTCGGGCCAAAGACCACAAAGATGTTTGGTCAAGTATTCAAGGTCAGTGGCCTAAAAAAACCTTGAAAGAACTTTTCTCTGATTCTGATACAGAGGGAGCTGCATCTCCTCCCAGGAATATAGATGATAGCTTCCCTAATTCTGGTGTTCAGTCAATGGATGATGAAGCTAGAAATTTGTCAGCAGAATTTCTGAAGCCCATAACTGATGCCATTGACTTGAAACCAGTTGATGAAGAAACTGTTCAATTTGATGATAAAAAAGACTTCCACAGCAGTGGCACCAATTCCTTATTGAATACACCTCCCACAACACCAGAGTCCACCTTATCTTTAAACGAGTATGGAAGATTGCACAGAACACTTGAGAGTTTGGAAAATGTGGAACCAAGTCGAGAAGAAGAAGAAAGTATGAAAAGNGAGACAAACAGCACAATTGAAGTGGATAGTGTAACATGTGAGCTACAAGATCTCAATTCTGAGGGAAATCTCTCTCCTACAGTCTTTGACACCTGCATCAGTTCGAGTAGTAGTACTCAGCTAGAAACTGAGAGTAAGGAAAAAGGTTAGTAGGTGCTCAAGTCAAAATAATTACATGCTTGTGAACTTCAGTATATAAGGTTTATTATAAGTCATTGCCAATATTTTACATAAATAGTCTGCAATAATAGAATGTACACCAAATTTTACTACTTTTATTACATATTTAGTATACTGGTTCATCACATTAAACCACTTGATACAAACATGCTGAANCCCTTATACATGTGTCTGTTATACCCATCAGTTAAACAGGACCTTTAATTAAAAATTGTATAGATAAAACTGAATAGCACTTACAATGTATNCTTGAGTTGACCTGAATATAAGCCAAGGCACCTAATTTTACCTAAAAAAAAAAAAAAAAAACTGGGATAACTTATTGATTTGCGTATAAGCCCCACCCCTCCCTCCTTANGCAATCTTTCCTGTATCCCGCTTTATCCCGTTTTCGCATAGGATTGAATCAAACCCTATGTNCCAGCTCCTATAGATCTTCCCCAATATGTTTCTATTTTCCTCCTCTTTCCCGCAAGTGCAGGGTTAATATAAGGCACATAAGGCAATGTAAAGCTCCTGTGCCATGCTGTAACCCATACAGCACANTACCATGCCTGTTTTATCTCTGTGGGCTCAGTGTGGAGGATGAGTGTCATGCTCTCCCCCTCCTTTACCTTAGCTCCATCTTAGCTCTGAGCTCACATCCCTGCATAATCCAGGACAATGATTTGATTACAAGACAAGGGGGGCACTTTTACCACAAAAAAATGTGCTGAAAAACTAGGCTTATATTCCAATGTATACAGAAACTATTTACTAAGTATGCAAAAACTAAAGTTACTATCCATTTATTAAGCTGGAAAATGTAAATTCAAATCTAATTGGTTGCCATGGGCAGCATCTTCACTTTTTCATTTGTAAAGTTCAGTGAATATAGGCCCAAGAATATTGGGTAGAGGGGTTAGCATCTTTCTACATACATGCCGGTGATGCTGATGAACGCAGAGANTACAAGATAATTTGGGGCTAGTAAAGTTTACAGTGTCAGCACACTATAACAGTAATAGCTAATCGCCGCCTGAGCATCCTCATATGGCTCAATGATCTTAATTGTGCCCCTCCTGCTCAAGAGCCAACTATTTTATAGAACCAACTGGTAAGCAGCAGCCGCAAAGCAAAGATTTATTTCTATGATACTATTAAATAGAATTGCTCATAGAAAGATCTCTGATTTGAAGCTGCTGTNTGGGAACTGCAGCTGCTACAAATAGGGAATCTTTCTATGTGCCGTTCTATCAATAGCATTGCATATAGTAGAAATATCTGATTTACAGCTGATGCAATTTTTATATATGTCTGGCACCATGCTATTTTATCAGTAATCCGTTTCACTATTTAAGTTTTATTTGTTTACTTTAGGTGTTGTTAAATTGTGTTTTTCATCTTTCTAATTATCATCTATTCTTATCAAAATAGGTCAAAAAAGACTTGCAGATGATAATGGTGATCAGTTTGAAGATTGCACAGTGAAAAAGGTTAAAAGAAATCACAAATCTGTAAATTTTAAGAAAACTAGTAAGTATAACTCAAGGATTTGGGGAAATGCAATACAAGACTAGAATGAGAATATACTTTAGCAGATTTACTATTTGTGCAAAGAGATTGTGGCATAAATGAACAGGGCAGCTNGAGTAGCAATTCGAAATCTTAGAAGACAAGTTTGAATAAGCTGTTGTAGACCCTGATGATAAGTAATGAAATATGCTTTACAGAAAGTGTAATTCTTTACTCAGAAGGCAGTCATTTGGAACTGTTGTTATTCAATTAATAACAAGGTCAAAATTTAATTTCTAAATATCAATAAAATGGTTTGATTTTCCGTCATTAATTGCATTAGTTGCATATAAGATAATATTTAAGACAAATATCAATAAGAGAATGTACCTCCAAAATGCTTTTGCAAAAAATNATGTCTCAAGTCCCATTCTGGGAAGCTGGGTTGGTCTAGGGACCTAGGTCACACTAGGCACTGTGGAGCTGGGCACTAGACAGTTAAACCTGTATCAAGGGATTCTCTGTGGCTGTTGGAATTGGGCACTTATTTCATTTAATTCATTTATATGTGACAGCAGCTGCAATGTTTCTGTGAGAGCAATGACTCAATAAGCAATGTTCCTGTCCTCCGCTCAAGCAGTCCTTCATGTGTTAAATATTGTGGACCAGGCTATTTTTCCTTAGGAGTTATCCCGCTTTATAAGGAAGAAGAAAAGGTCTGTCATGTTACCTTCTCAGTTATTGAAGGTCCTAAAAGGTTCACATCCTATTACCCATGATCTCAGATGGAGACAGCTAAGTGGGAGCAGATTCCTAGAGTTGACGATCCAATAGCATATACAGGAGATATGACCATCCTCTGAAAATGATTTATGCAGCGAAAAGAGTTTCCCTTTAGACTCATTGTTGCTACTGCTTGGTTGGCTAATGCTATGTTGGTCTGGNTTGTTACTCCAGAGATTGCAGTCTGGCTATAATGCAGATGCGTACATAAGGCATCAGGTTATATTTCTGATGCTTCTCTTAAAGCTGGCGCCACATCTTACCAAATTTTGGAATTAGAAATTGTAGACCACAGGATTCTTTGNCTTTGCAATTTGAATCCCAATACTGAGTCAAAGAGTTTTAGAGGCTTTGCATTTCAATACCTCTCATCTATTTGGCCCAGAGTTATTATTAATAAAATTATTGCAGTAGCAGTACTGCACTCCCTGTTAAACCTAGACGCTAGTAGGCCCAAATTTGGTCAGCCTTCTCAGGATTAGTCAAAAGCTTCTGGTTAGAAAGACAGTCCTGTTGACCTAAGCATCAGCCTTCTAAGTGCGTAGATAAGCAAGGCTTCTGACCCTCGTTCTCCGTTTCAACAGGTTGAAACAGCTTGTCTATTTAGTAAACATTTTTAAAGCTTCCATAATAAATCGTTGGATTTTAAAAATATTACAAAGGGGNTATTTTCCACAGTTTCAAGTTTGTTACCAAGGATTTTTGAAGTGTGTCTCTTCTCCAATATTGTTGGGGTTTTTTACTGTTCTTTTCAATCATTATACTCCACTAGAACTGGCTATCTGGCCTAGTATCTGGGTGAGTGTCATGACTGAATTTCCTTGCCTTTCCTGGACAGCATATAGAGGCTGTGGGAATGTTGGAGGCTACTTTCTCGCATAAAAAGCTGGAGGTAGCCCTACAGTCGTTCCTGAACCAGAAATCCTTTGGNGTTCATGGGCTTCCTATTAAACTTNAGAAAAAGTGTAAGGGTTTTTCCCCACCTTCTTTTCTATGAAGAAAAGCTATTCACTCACAAATCCCTTTCCCCATCGATGTCTGAGGCTCTTATTGCAATAATCGTTAAGCCTGGGAAGGACCCTTTGCTNCCAGATTCCTACTGACCTTTATCCCTTCTGTCCTTGGATATTAAGTTTCCTTCCCAGTGGCTGGGCCCACATTCATTCAGTNGGTTAGCCTCCTTTATTCTTCCTCAGCAACTTGGGTGTGTGTAAATGAATTCACTATACATCCCTTTACTTTGGGTTGGGGTGTCCCCTTTCCCCTGCTCTTTTTGCCTCTGGAATGTCTTATACTGACAAATCCTGTCATATTCGCTGTTTTTCACCTGGTTGTGGCCGGATCGGATTCGGTTTCATCTTCTGAAGAGGAGGTGTAACTTTCCAAGTTGGACGTTGTTAGGGCTTGCGAGCTTACCTGGAAAGAGTCAGGCTCTCTTTTGGNATTATACGAAGCTCACAAACATGTTTGGCCTGCATCTAAACCGTCCATAGCCAGATAGATTCGGCTTACCATCCAGCAGACCTACAGTAGGCCTATTCCGTCAAGTATCTTGGCTCATTCTACCAGAGTAGTCCGCTCATCCTGGGCAGCAAGTAAAGGGGCCTCAATGCAGCAGTTATGCTGGGCTGCTACCTGTCTTCCATTCACACCTTTTACAAACTTCATGCGTTTTCTACCAAAGGAGGCATTCATTCCACAACTGGAATCACTGAGCGCTCCCACCTTTTGCAACATCTTTTGTCGATCACCCAGGTTCCACAGTGTCCCCCTAAATGGGACTTTTTGTTGCTTATCTATTAAATCCTTTCTTTTTGTCTTCAGGGGGACACTACGCTCCCTTCCAGACTCAGTGGAAGCTTGGGATTAAATATTCTTTCAATATGTCTCTCTTCCCTCATTCTCCAATTCGCCTGTCTTTGGTATGTGAACTGTTAGGTAGTTGGTAACGGAAGTAGTTTTTTTCTGAGACAGGTCTAGTGCCCGACTACACAGCGCCACANTCTGCAGTGTCCCCCAGAATACTAAGAGAAAGGGATTTTTACAGGTCAGCAACAATAAATCCAGTTTCTCCACCATGTTATTGTGCAGAAACTGGTAATGTTTAATTTCCACACTCTTTACAGTTTTCACGGATATTGATGTACAACTATAGTTTGAGTTATTTGAATTTTTTACTATGTGTCATAGTTATGTTTTTCACCTCTACCTTCAGCTAATTCCAGTGACAGTGAGGAGCTATCTGGTGGCGAAAGCCTATCAAAGCTTCAGCCTTCAAAATCATATTCTGGTGTAACATCAAAGCATACCAAAATGCCATCTGGAATGTCTTCTCCAGGAAAATATGTGAAAAGTAAAGAGAGAGAATCATTTCAGAAGGAATGTAATGACAGTTTACCTAAAGTCTACAAATGGAGTTTTCAAATATGTAGGTCTTTCTGGAGTTTTATTTACAGATTTATTTAAATGTTAAAGCTTTATTAGTTTGTTGTATTAAAATGTCATTTAAGTATGTCCATCCAAGCCATACAGCTATTGGAAATGTGTCTAAAAAGATTTTTATGCAGGCTCATGCGAGGCAGGTGCAAGCTCAGTTCAAGTGTTGCACTCAACAATGAACATACCCAGACCCACACCGGAATGCACCAGAGTAGATTATTTAGCGCATGCTTAGAACTCATCTCACTTGTTTGCCTACATCCGTATCCTGTAGATGTGCAGTGGTAAAGAACATAAATACATGCATTAAACATCTACACTTTTCCGCAGTTAAATAAATGTAACCCCTAGAGTTTTAGCCAGTCAAAATGATACAATCTGCATACGTTTTCTCCTTTTCTAAATTTTAAAAACATTTTATGTTTTAGTAAACCCATTCTGTTTGTATGAAATATTATTCTTTTCATTGTTTTAGCAGGAACCATCCAATTTAGATAACTTGGTTCCCACAAACCTTAATCCTCTGCTTTGTTATAGATAACTACATAAGTAAAGAAAGAACAATTTAATGACTAAGGCACATTTACTAAACTAAATACAAAATAATCTCAAGCGCTGGCAATTGATGAATGTAGAAAAAAAATATTTGTTTATTAAAAAAATAATATTTAATCATATAATTATATACAAATTAAAACACATATAAACATTATAAAATAAAATAGAAGCAATTAGTTTCCCATACTTCTAGAAACAGAATTTATATTCCATGGAGAGATGTCCAGTGATTGGTGTATTGATGTNATAACACAAGTAATTCACATGTGGCAGCTGAAATGCTTCACAGAGATCAGAATTTGATTGAACACTCTGATAATAATAAATTATGAGTAGGTCTGCTCTGTTAATAAATGATGCAGATATTCAAAAATATGTCCAGTAGCTGACACAGGCTATACTTCAAAGAGATAGATTAATGGATATCCTCACCGAAGTGTCTTAATCATTAGCGTATAATATTGTACTGTACAGTTCCACACAGCATAGTAACATAGTAACATACCGTGTTTCCCCGATAATAAAACACTGTCTTATTTTTTTTTTTTCAGGACAAAAAAAAACCATAGGGCTTATTTTCAGGGTAGGGCTTATTTTATTGACCTTGTCCCCCAAGTGCTGCTGACATTATGGCACCTCATTGTTCCCCAAGTGCTGCTGACATTATGACACCTCATTGTGATCTAGATAAGGCTTAATTTCGGGGGAGGGCTTACTTTTAGACAGTTTACTGTAAAATAGGATAGGGCTTATTATCAGGATAGGTCTTATTATTGGGGAAACACAGTAGTGGTTGAGGTTGAAAAAAGACGTCTGTCCATCAAGTTCAACCTATGGGATCTCCTGCGATCCTAAATTTTATAATTGAAATTAATCTAGTTTAAATATACAAGAGCTCCCTCCTGATTAAGATACAAAATAACTTACCAGTCATAACCCTGAATACCCTTTACCTCTAAAAATTTGTCTAAACCCCTCTTGAATTCATCTATTGATTCTGCCATCACAACCTTCTCAGGCAATAAATTCCATATCCTCACTGCCCTTACTGTAAAGAAGCCTTTCCTCT
>JABWIB010004920.1:7978-19847 GCA_016617825.1 Platyplectrum ornatum
GTTATTGTGACCTAAATGCATAGTTTTACATTTATCTATATTGAATCGCATCTTCCATTTGGCCGCCCACTCCCCCAGTCTATACAAGTCTCTTTGTGGACAGACTACATCTTGCTCTGATTTTATTACTCTGCATATTTTAGTATCATCCGCAAAAATAGTGACTTTGCTCTCTAAGCCATCACCGAGGTCATTTATAAATATATTAAAAAGGAGTGGCCCCAGCACGGAGCCCTGCGGTAACCACTAAAAACTTTTGACCAATCTGAAAAAGTCCCATTTATCACAACTCTCTGCTCCCTATTCACCAACCAATTCTCAACCCAAGTACAAATGTTATTTGCTAGTCCCTGTCCCCTTAATTTGTGAACCAACCTCTGTTGTGGTACTGTATCAAAGGCTTTTGAAAAATCTAAGTACACCACATCTACCACATCACCATCTAAGTTCACACTCACTTCTTCATAGAAGCTAAATAGATTAGTTTGACAAGACCTATCCCTCCTAAATCCATGCTGATTCCCAGTAATTATCTTATTGGCCACCAGGTAATCCTGAATATTATCCATTATTGATGCGCCACCTAGCTGTTACTGCTGGAACTGCAACCTTTCAGAGTTACTGGCAGCATGGGGTGAAAGTATATTAGATTTTTCTTGAAATGTTATAAAATGTCACATCTGTACAAGGGGATGAAGGATGATTGACAAAAATCAAAGGGGTAAAGGAAAGGCCAGAGATATACAAGGGGTGAAGAGACATACAAAGGGAAAAAGGAAATCTCAGGCTCCTGTCTTGCTTCACTGAACTAAATGAACATGCACAGTACTTCTCTACCATGCTTTGACAGTACATATGCTACGGTACAGGAATTTGAGGTATTATGACTCTAATAAAGGGGGTTAGAATAGTCAGAGTCACATGCAGCACATTCTAATCCTCTCTATAAGTCACATAGGATATCGCCGTAAGCTAAGGATTCATATTAAACTCAACATTTAGTTAGCCAGAATTTTCATTTAGGAGCACTTATGTGAAATACTACTAAAGTTTATTACCAGCGCAGTCTGTTTAATACAATCTGCACATTTATAACACAGCTCGCCAAGTCATCAATTCAAGTTCACAGAAAACACTGTGTCCTTGGTGATTCTCATTGGCTATACCAGCCAGACAATTAAACCCTCTGTATTGAGATATATACACAATGCATTAGCTAAATTGCCTCACAGCAGTTCTCATCCCTTACTTACCAAAATGTTAACTTCTTTATCAGACCAATATTTCAGTTTACTCTGGATCCCAGACTTTAGCTTATTAAACAGAATTAAAAGCACTTAATTAGCTCTGTCTGTAATTCTAGTAAACTGATATTTATTTTGCTCTTTTCAATGGAAATAAAACGCACAAAATAACTGAAGCGATTGATAGGTTTATCATTGGAGTGTTCAGATTTTCCCGGGTTACAGCTTTGTGCAGATATCAAGTGACTTGAATGTTTATTTGATTACTTAAGTCTTTTTATTGTCAGATGTAACATTTTGCATATAAAAGCCTTTTCTTTTCCCACTTCCAGTAAATAATGGATATTTACATATCGATATTCACTGATGGATTTTTTTTACGATGCATTGATATTTATTGCCGCTCTTTCCAAGATGCTCAGTATACAATATATTTATAGGTCTAAATGTTCTTCCAAAAAGTATTTTTTTCTAGTAGGTACACAAGTTACGAATCCTTTAATCTAAAATAATTGCTTTCTGGCTGGGGACTTTTATTTGGCTGCCCTGTTAACTAAAATGTTTTGAGAAAAACATTTCTACCACTATCCCTGAATTTCTTGAACAACATTCATTTAAACCAAATCTAAAGTTATCTCCAATCTCTTCTCTTCACATCATATAATCAAGAATTGATCCTTCATGTGGATTTCATTTAAACGCACCAACAACTGAATTTTAAAAGTAAATATGTACAACCGGTAAACTATGAACTAACCATTAATGGCGGTCATTGTCCATTACTACGAACCGGTCAGCAAAATGATTCATACATTGTCATATCTATGCTCTGGTCATCATTACTGAAGAATTTACAAACATACGTAAATAGGTTTTTCAAGCTAATTAATATAAAGAATACATAATGAAACATAATACAACATTATATTCCCAGACATCCTTATACACATATGGCTATGTGACTCTTATCTGCTCTCACTTTTTAGATTTATATGTTACAAATATGCATTGGGAGGGGTAATACATGTGTCCATGGCTGTTCCACATTTTTATATATAGTATTGAATGTCACACCAAAAATAAGTATTCTCCAAGAATGTGTTTGATATATTTGATTACTTAATTTCTTCAAGAAAATACTTGGAAGATGTAACTTTTTATATTTAATGATTGTGTTCTCTAGATTGCATTGTTTCTTCTAATTATAGTGTCTCTAATGTAAAGATACTTTCTAAGTGTCTAAGTGTAAAATAGTTGTCTATATAGTAACAAGCTTGCTACTGCAAAAACGTAATGTAAAGTAGCATATATAACACAGGTATAAATGAGATAATAATATATGCCAAATGCCGTGCAGTTATTGTTTAATCGTGTGTGTTTATCTAATAACGCACCTTTGTACTGGAAAGTGCTCACTTTTTGCAATNAAACCTGTGGCATTTTAGATTAGGTCTGGATATTACACACTTTTAGGACAACTACCAAAATTCTGATGTGGATGTGAATTATACTGTAAATATGTTCCCTACACAAGCCTCCTTATGCAGATTTTATATCTGGGCGCATAAGTTTAAATTTAAGTGATTAAAATGTAAATGTGTACACAGCAGAAAGCTTAATGTAGGGGTCTATGAAAGTCGCATCCAATGAAAGTCCCTCTGAGCCCCAGAATTATCACTAGCAGAAGACTGAACTCATTAATCTGAGCTAATTGGGATTTTTATAGGCCATGCTGTCAGTAACTGTGAAAAGCTGCAGTTCCAGCAGTAACAGCTAGGTGTAAATCTACATGTGGGGGAGCCAAACATGCATACTGCGACATGGCCATATTATAAAAACATTATAAAGTGTCTCATCTGTAGTTATTATTGGCATAGTAAACATATGGATTCTTCATAAGGTTTCTTGCGCACATATGACAATTATTGATATTATTGTATTTATTACAGTTGTGAGACTTTAACATTTCTGAAACACAGCCACATTTAGATATCAGGAGATGTGTGAATAGGCTGCAGTAATGTAATACAGGTTGTGCTGCCAGTGACAATGGGTATCTTCTGCATTGATACGCCACCTAGCTGTTACTGCTGGAACTGCAACTTTCCACATTTACTGAGCACCATGGCAGTATATTAGAAACATTGTAAAGTGTGACAGGCACTTCAGTTACTGCAGGGGGTGCCGTGATGGAAGGTGGGGGGGAACGCAGAGAGAGGGGAGGGGGACGCCGTGAGAGAGGGGAGCCGCAAGGAGGGGGATCTAGCCCTCCAGTGAAATAAGTTCCAACACCGCTGTGTATAATGGAACGTTATTTCAACTGCTTCACTAACAAAAAAGAAGTTTTGGAATAATACAGACACATTGATTCTCTGATGATATAACATACATACAAAACAGAAGACCAGAAACATCACAGGACACTGTTAAACCTGCAGAGCTTTGCTCGTTTTAATCAACAACGTTTCCAAAGTTTCTCAAAGGAATAGGAATAAAATAGTGACTTTAAATGCTTAGCTAATTGCATTATTGTCATTGACCGAGGAAGACGTTAACCTTGTTACAGTAACCATAGAGGAATGAGTCAGTGCCCATTGCCCCGGGGAGCCGTCTTGTTCTGCACAATGTGGATTTGCTACTCATTGAATTCATTCTGTAGATGCATTAACAAAGAGATTAAATGAAAAGCCTGACAGGTCGCAGTAGAATTACACAGATATTAATGCAGTTAATGTGGACGAATAGTATTGTTTGACATTATGTGATAATATCGGTCAAGGGAACAAAAATACTAATATTGTAGTGGCTTTATAAGTGCAGTCCATGTAATTATAGGTCTATAGAGGAGAAAGGAAAATATGGTGGTTAATGCTTAATTTGACATAATTTACATTCTAAACAAACAAGAGTGCAAAACACTTGCAGAGGTACGTGTGCACCGGGGGTACGTAAAGCCCTGACCGGTGGTAACCAGAGCAGCAAGTATTTCATTGTTACTGTCAGCAACACCAGATAGAAGAGAATACACGTAATAAAATGTAAGGACTGAACAGTATTAAAATATACATCTAAAAGTCATTGTACATTGTAAAGTCATTATAAATATATGTATGGAGTGAGCATGTATTGGCAGGACAATATACAGTAAAATGTAAAATAATGAATCAGTCAATCGTTTAATAGCAGAGTAGGGTAGAGGGATGGATGAGGGCAAAAATAAAAAATTTAGAAGAAGGTAATGAGGACAGGATGGGATTGGTCAGTGGTACTCGACCCGATTTCATAATAAGTAACTGGTACATACCAGATAAACCTAACCAAAACCCTACCCTAACGCTAACCCCAAAATAGGGCTAGGATTAGAGCTTGGTTTAAGGTCAGAGATAGGGTTAAGGATAGCGATAATCCCAGGGCTAGGGTTAGGGTTAGGGTTAGAATTAGGGTTCGAGCTAGGGTTAGGGTTAGAATTAGGGTTAGAATTAGGGTTAGAGCTAGGGTTAGGGTTAGAGTTAGGGTTAGGGTTGGAGCTAGAGTTAAGCTTAGAGCTAGGCTTAGGGTTAGATCTTTGCCCTCTTAATGAGATAGTTCATGAGATGACATGCTCTAGTACAAAGTTCGCAACACTTAGTGAAATCCTCTGTCCCCTACACTGGCTGTGGGGGACAGAGCATTATTTTACTAGTATATAATAAATATGATTATAAAAAAAATAGATCAATAGATAGAGATGAGAAACATAGATAGAAACAAGAAAGAACAAGCAAAACTTAAACAAAATAATATAAGATCCTAAAGCTTTACATGAAACATGAGGCCTCTGACACAATAAAAACATTATAGATAAATATATTGTTGTTAAATTCAAAATAAAATAAGGGGACATAGAAATTACCAAATACGACTTAAACATGTCCTGAAATAACAACATCCAAACACATCAAAAAAACAGAAGAAGCGGTTATAAAAATCTAATATAATCCAGGGGGTAGAGAACACAAGGGTTGGTGAGATCTGGCACCGTCCTCCCTCCCTCTATCCAATGTGTTCTCCGGTCCACCGCCATTGTATAGTGGAGCGGCAGGCGCCCTCCCAGGCTGGCTAATTATTTACATGCCGCATTATGATTATGATATAACCTGGAATATAAATGGAGGCAGAGAGGGGGTGCTTTTGACACCACCCTGGGCCCTGTGCTCTAGGCGATTACTGAAGTTGGCCTAATGGTAACACCGGCCCTGGGTCTAGGATGACATAGAGAACAGGGAGGATAGGGGACTAGGGAGGCCAGGGATTAGAGACAATGTCCTACAGGCAACAGGGTCGACTTTAAATGAGAATCTGTGGAACTTAAAGACACTCAGAGAGGCGGCTTGATGGGTAATTGGGGTTATTTGGAGAAGCATAGGGGCCATTCACACTTATTTTAGATTTCGCTTATATTTCAGCGTTTACTGGTTAGGTAGAAGTGTGCACCTGTAGTTTTTCTTAGTTCCTTACACTTTTCATAACATTTGTCGTACAATGTCCTGGTAAAGTAAAGAAGACGTTGAAGTTTAATATATTTTTTAAGCTGTGAAGTGTAATTTTTAAGCGTCTCCAGCAGAAGGGTTGCCCAGGGCACTGAATTATCCCAGCTCGGCTGATAACAGTTACCTTGTCTTTCTACCCTCAGCGAAAGGTTTATTGCGCAGGAATGACGCAGGTCCCTGAATCGTGTCCTCAGCTGCCAGTGCCCGACTTTGCCTTCCAAAAACGACTGTGAGACGCCCGCTGCTGAACAGTGCTCCTAATACAATCTTTTCTTATTGAATATCCGCTCAAAGGAGGAAAAATGCCCAATTGAAATGTTCTGCTGGATGTAAAGTTGAAGGGCAGAATAATACGGTATGTTTTTCCCTGACTTAATGTTAAATTTATTTTAAAATTTATTTGTGTCTTAAAAAGAAAAAGTTCTGCACAAAACAGGAATTCGGTGACCTGACCTGATCCTGCTCCGCGGGATTTACTAAGCAAGATAGAAAAGTGGGGATGTTGCCTATAGCAACCAATCAGATTCAAGCTCTCAGTTTCATTTTACATACTGGAGAATGTGAGCTCAGATCTGATTGGTTGCTATGGGCAACATCCCCACTTTCAATGCAATATATACAGTTGAAAGCCTTATTAAATGTATGGAAATAGTTGAATTACATATTAAATGCAAAGGAAAACATTTGATATGGTTCCCATTTATTTACATGTATTCATACCTCCCAAGGGCAGCTATTGGGAGGTATTCATGTATTTAATATGTTTTTTCAATTCATTAGCTGTGTCACGGACACCCTGATGTGATGCAATTCAAAGTTGCTGATTTATTACATATAGGATACAAACACTTTTATCTTCATTAAACTGTTAGGGTCTTTATCTAATTCAAAAGTATATATTGATTAACCCATTAATTGAAAGCTCAAATAAGAGAGCCTATAAACTAAATCTACTGAAATGTATTCCTAAATGATCATATAAACATACTAATGTATAGTTATAAAGAGAGAAATAACATAGTAACATATGAGGTTAAAAAAAGACATCAATCCAGACTAAATATACAAGTGCTCGCTGCTGATTAAGGTAATATTTTACTTACCAGTTGTAACTCTGGAGAGTGGAGACCCCTTTCCTCTAAAATTGTTCTAACCCTTAAATATATCTATTGATCCTGCCATCACAACATTCTCTGGCAATAAATTCCACAGTAAAGAGCCCTTTCGCCTGCTCATACTGTAATGAACCCTTTTCTCTGCTCTTACTGTAATGGACTTTTCTCCTGCTTTTACTGTAAAAAATCCTTTCCTCTTCTCTCACTGTAAAGAACCCTTTCCTCTGCTCTTACCGTAAAGAACCCTTTCCTCTGCCCTTACTGTAAAGAACCCTTTCCTATACTGTTACTGTAAAGAACCCTCTCCTCTGCTCTTACTGTAAAGATCCCTTTCCTCTGTAAAGAACCCTTTCCTCTGCCCTTACTGTAAAGAACCCTTTCCTCTGCCCTTACTGTAACGGACCTTTCTCCTGCTTTTACTGTAAAAAATCCTTTCCTCTGCTCTTACTGTATAGAACCCTTTCCTCTGCCCTTAGTGTAAAGAATTCTTTCCTCTGCCCTTACTGTAAAGAACCCTTTCCTCTGCCCTTACTGTATAGAACCCTTTCCTCTGCTCTTACTGTAAAGAACCCTTTCCTCTGCCCTTACTGTAAAGTACTTAGAGCCCTTTCTGTACGGTTCTAGGGGTAAAGAGTTCATGTGAATGTTCTCTGTACTGACCCCTAATGTATTTGTATATAGTGATCATATCACCTCTTAGACGCCTCTTTTCTAAGGTTATGGAAATGATGAACTAATGTAACTTATTATGTGTTTCCTAAAATAACCGCAAGTAAACTGCAGGCGGACATTTGCAGCAGCCACAGGACGTGTCTAAGTCCAGTAAGTTGCTGACTGTCCAGTCTATACAGCTGGTGAAGACCAGGTTGGCATTTAGAAGCCATGGAAAACATTCACAAACGTCACTCAGTAGATTTACGTCCATCAGGTGATTTTAGCTGCTGACATTTGTATTAAATAAAATGGAAGAAAAGACATTGCTAATAAGGCCGAGTAATTACCTGTGTCCTACTTACAAAGCTTCCCAATCCATCCTTCGTAATTAAAAGTTATTGGGTATCGTGACTTCCATATACTTCACATGTTAGTGCGAGTTGTCAATGATATTGAGCATTCGTTCCCTGGTCTGCGCAGATAATGAACAGACACATTCATAGCGTTAAAGAAAGTTTAACTAAAACTCAGGAAATTCAGATGGTTTAGTCCATCCCCCAGGAAGGTTCCACTGAGTAACACTAATGATTCTACCTGAATAATATCACTCATGCTAATTATTCCATCTTGCATTGATCCACTGCTAACATGAATATTGATTAATGTGAAGATCGCTGCTTTCTAAACATAGGAGCAAACGCTTCAGCGCATCACTAATTAACCAGTGGCGGACCTGTCATTCCAGCTGTACAATAATAATGCAGACATCTGCAAACGTAAGATAAGCCCAGGCCCAGGATTAACAAGGACTACAGCCCCAGGCCTCCATCTGAAGAAAGGCCCACTCATATAATTAATCTGCTGAAGTGCAAGAGATACTACCAAATAGTGCATGATGATTCTGACATTGTGATTATTGCACCTTCTGAGCCACCTCTGAGAGCACCGCCGCTAATGGCGCATTATTCCTTATATTCCTTATAAAAAAATCTCAGCGCAATATTCAGTGCAGGCCCATAACGTGTCAAAGGGTGCAGGTGCAAAAGATCATCTAGGACATTGCTCATCCGCACGTCCACCCATCCTGCACAGCCGGACCAGGGTCAGTTAGGTCTCCAGTTGAACTAATATGGCCCAGTGGAGTATCCATTACTTTCTTGTGTGTCTAACAACAGACAAATGCCCTTGAATGCTAGAAGTCTGGTATCCAGTATCTGGTTCCAGTCCAAAAACATATACAGCTTTCTTTCTCTTCAATGAAGACATCAAGTAATAATAATAATAATAATAATAATAATAATAATAATAATAATAATAGTAATAATAATAATAAAGATAATAATAATAATGATAGTAATAATGATAGTAATGATAGTAGTAGTAGTAATAATAATAATAAAATTATAATAATAATAATAATAATAATAATAGTAATAATGATGATAGTAATGATAGTAATAATAATAATAACAATAATAATAATATTAATTATAGTAATAATGATAGTAATAATAATTATGATAATAATAATAATGATAGCAATAATGATAGTAATGATAGTAATAATAATAATGATAGTAATAATAATAATAATAATAATAATAATAATAATAATAATAATAATATTATAAACAATTCTATTGAAGCTTGTTTCTGTGTATAATCATATTATGTAACACATCAAGGCAAACCTCTTGTTTATACTGCTAAATATGATTTATGAACCTAAACTGACAGATCTTAAACAAACGAGTTAAAGTTGACACCATCTAAGCCAGAAATGAGATAACAAGTCTCCATTCTATTATTGCATTTGGTGTCTTATTGTGAATGAGGAGACAGCGCCACCTAGTGAAATAACATCTGTAATTACCAAAAGAGATAAAGGAAATATTGAACAGATGTAGATGTAAAACGCTAATCCAGTAACACCCTGGGAAATATATAATTTCTGAAAAACAAAGAATGGATTTCTTACGCCCTCCTCCCTCCTGCTCCCTCCTTCACTCTGTCTTTATATTCTGTAAGGGCACATTGTCCTCAAAGATGAACACGTATGCATGATCATTTCATGTGTCTTCAGGATCTGCTTGTGTCGCCCACTGTAGACGCCTCTCAATGTCTTTGGTACTCCAAAAAAAATGAAAGGAAACGATCTTTGTGCAGCACCTTCCAAATGCGCAGCGCTTTTGCTAACCAGCGCTCACCTGGCTCACATCTTATCTCCGAGCGATGAATACCATACAGATGAGCCACTTCTTCTCCTTTTCCCAATAGTTGTACACTTTAATAAAAATCATTTTTCCAATACATGAACGTTCAATCTAGAAAAAAAAATCTTCTCCTCTGCAGTGTGCCGCCGATTGGAGTGCCAGTGGCTGCTATTATCCTTCAGTGTAGTAAATAGGACCCTCGCGGCAATAATTCAACTAAACTGGTGAACGGCTGCGGTCTGCTACCCACCTACGCGTTCTATACAAAATCTTTCTCAACGTGACCACTATCAGACTGCTGAGAGTTATCTAGCCCGCAGCCAGTGAATGGCTGTCAGCACACTGANTGGTGGNTNACTGCACTTGGTAGTGCCCCATCACTCCAGTAGCCCATGTGGCATTTGCCAGAAGTGCCAGATGGCCAGTCCGGCCCTGGTGCCTATTGAGTGAGCGAGATGATGTTAGTCCCATTCATTTCACATGCAGTGACCGAATGGCTTCCACTGTGAGTGTGAATGGAGTTGATATCACCCATTTATTACTCACATATTATGATGGTAGTTAATAGATCTGCTTCATATTAAGTAAACAAAGCTCCTGATAATTTTCATGCTGCATGACGAAAAAGATGCTTCGTGCAATGTTAGGTGTATGTTGATGCATCTATAGTGCAGCCTAGTACAGTAGGTAAGGTTTAGGCTACAGAGAAAGGAGGTTTGGGGTTAGGCTGATGTAAGTGAAGGGTTAAAGTTAGGGTAGTGTAAGAGGAGGGTTAGGGTAGTGGAAGGGTAGGTTAGTATAATGGGAGGGTTATGGGTAGAATTCAGAATACTTACCTGTCAGCACTCTGGGGGTTATTGAACTCTTTCATAGCTGCTTCTCAAGGTTCCGTTTTCGCTGACAGCCCTGGTGAAAAGAAAGCTGTAGACTGGTGATCCACATCCATATTACAGACACCCTCACAACAACTCATTATTATGTCCAAGTAATAATCTGCTTATGTTATATTATGTTATCTCTTATATGTCCAAGTCTAGAAATAGAATAATCTGAACACAGTTATATTGTATCACTGGAAGTCGCTACACGTGGATGAAATGTCATTTCTGGGGAAATGTCGCCATCTAGTGGAACAAAGTAGTTACCTCATATTGAATTTTCTCTATGGACTGAAACCAGATTCGCCACTCGTCCATGCGAGCAGAACACGAACATGTAGCACATAAAGCTTTAATGGGTACACCAAAGTATACAGTAACAAAGGAAATGACACATCACAGCAAGCATTACACAATATGGTGAAATATAGAGTGTTCTGGATCACGAACCTGGGAAGACATATTAAAGTTACCCCCCTATTATCCCATCCCCGCATGGATTTACCCTAGAGTAAAGCAGGCGGGACGGCAACCCCTCACCCAATGATAATCTTAAACACTCATTTTTATATAAGGATCTATTAACTGGGGTATGTACAATGACATACATAGGGAAAATACTGTGCACATCTGTCAGACGTCACATCTACAACCCCGGGGTTCAGCTCCACACAAGGTTCTCCCTGAGGGGTAGTAAGACGGGATCCCCGGATGGTGTCAATGGGGAGATATCAGGAACACAATGTATTTCTGCGCTCATCTCACGTTTCTCAGCCAGGACAGTAGTGACACTATCAAGCAGAAGATTCACTTCCCTCTCGATCTCACCCCACGTAGATAGGGATCCCTCACCCGTCAATGAAACCATCCAGCGATACGAGTTCTGACACCTTCAGGAGACACTGCCTTCACCGCTCGGGACCTGCGGTTGGCTAATGTTTACCGTGATCGGGGCCAGCGGATAGTCAATGGCAACACACTTTCTCCCGCCTGCTGCCACTCGAATCGCTTTCGCAGCCATTTCTCCCATCCTCCCATTCCACAATTACATCAGTGGAAGAAGTGTCGGTATGGCGTACCCCATATACACCCCCAAATCTATACCCCCATATACACCCCCAAATCTATACCCCCATATACACCCCCCACTTCTATACCCCCCATATACACCCCACTTCTATACCCCATATACACCCCCACTTCTATACCCCCCATATACACCCCACTTCTATACCC
>JABWIB010004921.1:10819-20958 GCA_016617825.1 Platyplectrum ornatum
TCCTACAGTCCCTCTTGTGGTAGATATAAAAGGTTTATATATATTTATGCCATGAGTCATAATCCAAAATGAAGCAAGACAAAGATTTTACAATCCGCTCAGCATTACATCTCAGCATTACATCTCATGTATGTAGTTTCCTTATAAAGATCATTCATCCTCGGCCGTATCTTGGTGGAGACGTTGAATTACTTCTGAGGAGCGTCTTGGAAATGTTGCATTTTTCAGGGTAATTAATCCCTTCCTCAACCCAAGATTGATGGGAAGAAGCTTAAATGAGTTTGAGGCCAGGATATACGTTGGAACCCTTTCCAGACTCGCCTGTTAATAGGCGCTGATAGAAGCAAACAGCCAAATAGNTCTGCTGTCTGCAAGTGAACCTGTCAATGTTTTAGAAACACGTTATTGAGGCTCAATGTTGCATAGACAGTAAAATCTGGTGCCCATCCAAAGCTCGTGTGAACATCTGAACCGTTACAATATCCGACCCGTTCCAAAAGACAATATGCTTTTTCAGCTTATGCCTTGTCCAGTGAGAATATTGCTTTTCCTTTATTATTGCACATTTCAGAGAGTGTCATGATGGATTCTGCTGTATACTGGGAGGACAGGAAACCTTTTTAGATTTCCCTCTGACACAAGTCGCGACCTACCGGCGGTAAGGGTAATGAATCAAATTGCTATGAATGTTATGACATTAGTTATAAATGACCTATTCAATGGGAATGAGACAGACACCTTAGTGCAAGTATTAGATGTCAACNATTTAAAAGTATCCAATGTCAAATTCACAGCTAGTTATAACTGATTTACATACAATGGCCATATCATGGCCGCCGTCAGACATAGGTAGGGCCCAGGATTGTCAAAAATGGACGTTCGTCCGCATCCGGGAGCTTATATGGAAGCTTTCTATCTGTATTCCCTCCACTGCCGCAGCACATCAGAGTTATGGTGCCGGTTCCCCTCTCTGTCCGGGCCACGACTCTGTCTGGCCCAACTGTCCCCCGCCCTGGTGATTATTACAACTTCATGACACAGAGGAGAGACACTTNTCATGGTCACTTGCACCAATAGTCTAGTACTTTAAGATAGATGCATTAAAAAGGTGTTAATGTTAAGTAATTTATATTAATTTTATTTGTTTTATTGTTTCATTACCTGTAACCCTACAAATTGTAAAGAGAGTTGAAGCTCTGGCCCCGCAAGATTTGGAGTCAGTGTTCAGGCCCAGTTATGGGTCAAAAAAAACCCCTAAAACATGGCATTTTTAACATTGATAAAACACATTTTATATTATAATTCCACCATAAATTAGATATAGCCTGCTGATAAAGGGGGAGTGTTGAACCAATTGGGGGGTATGGCCGTGCCTACTTGGAGACCTGCCTAGCAGCTATAAAGTGTTAGGACATCCCCTACATTCTCTCTACACATCTCACACGCAGACACAGTGCACCTCATAATACAATATTTCACCCTCAGAAACACAAGGCACCCATACATGGCCAGTTCGAGGCTTAGCGAGTTTGGAGAATGAGCAATGTGGGTGTAAATGGTTAATAGTAGGAGTTTAGTAAGAAAAATATATTGCATTGCAAGGGCGTACCAAGATAGTGGTAGATAGAGGGGGTGTGGGTGAGATCATTTCTTTAAATAGGGGTAGCGATTGTGTACTTGCCCAACTCTAATCTGCCTAGATAACATATAACTTCTTTGTGGAGCGAGAATAGGCACCTTTACTCCTGGGTAACCCAAGTTGGGTTCGGGGCTCTTTTGCCGAGTGAAGTGGTGGACATCTACATTTACTAGAAAGAAGTGGAGTCGCTTCTCTGGCTGAGCGTGATCTCACTTTAAAGAATTTCCTAGACTTTGGAAGAACTCTATGCAGACGCACCAAGCCTGTGAATGATTTTACTGGCAGAGCCGTTGTGTAAATGACAGACCTGTGTATTTTGAAAGCAATGATGCAATTGTTTAAATTGTCATTAGCGTCAGTCAATTCGTTTTGTGCTTTTACAGTAGAAGCCATTTAGTTGTCTGGTAATCCTAAACATCATTCTTGGCTGCTTCTGCTTCGTACTTAGCCCNTAACACAAGGCCGCTGCCAAACTCCTCACAATTCTTACCTAATGCATAATTTCAGCATGGAAGAGAACAACGCATTGGAAGGAATAAGGCAAATNATGTTACTTTTCTACCTTTTTAAAAAAATAAATATATAATGACTTCAAGTCTTTATCCTGGGTCATCTTGCCAGGCAAATGCTCTAACCAGTGCACGCAATCACGGGCCCAGGGTTACCAACCATAGCGTTTGACAATACCTAGTAAAAATAGTTACCAGTTACATTGTGATACGCGGCCTAGGATTACCAGGGAGTTAACATTGTGATACGCGGCCTAGGATTACCTGAATTTACTATGCAGGGAGATTGAAAAGTGGGGATGTTGCCCATAGCAACTGATCAAATTCAAGCTCTCAGTTTCATTTTACATACTGAAGAATGTGAGCTTGAATCTGATTGGTTGCTATGGGCAACATCCTCACTTTTCAATCTACCTGCATAGTAAATTCAGGTAATCCTAGGCCGCGTATCACAATGTTAACTAATTTAAATTTAGGCCCAGGACAAAAATTCTAACAGGGGCCATGACTTTATTAGAGCACTTGATGGTAAGGCTAGGCTTGTGCGGCTGGTACCCAGCACACCTCGGTACCCAGAAGGCAGCTTTTGGAGTAGCAGTTTGGAAATCGTACACGGATATTTAAATAAAAAAGTTCAAAAATGAATATTAAAACTCTGTCCAGACCCTAAAGATAAGAGATACGATCAAAAGGAGAAATCATCCGGATTAATGACTTCATTCTTATGTGATAGAATATTTGCTGTACGTAAGCTGGAGCACTGAACTGCGATAGTCAGAAATGATATTTTTCTATCACCTTTAAATAAGACATGCTAATTATAAGCCAATCAGCAAACAAGTGACTGTTTAAGAACCTTATCTTCCATCCCTGCAAAGGAAAAGTCAAGGTGAGCCAAATACAGTACAGCTGCAAATGCTACCTTCCTGTATATGGAGAAACTAATTGTACTTGGGTCACACTTTCTATTTGNTCTCTTGATGCTGGGCTGATAGGTTTCCTTAGATCACGTACATGTGCGGAAGTTTCGCACCTTGAACTGAGGATAATCTATGTTAGATAATAGCACTGAGCCTGCTTCCTTCTCTGGTTATTTGCAGGTTATGCTCTTACATAAAGAGTGATAGCTTTAGACTTGGAGCTAACTCATTTACTTTGTATTCCACAGGGAAATACATTGTTGAGGGTTACAGTGACTAGTCTAAGTTATTGACTCTTCCTGAATATAAGGAAGACTCCTTTAAGAGTAGATGATCTCCATGGAGAGTGGATGGATGATCTCCCTGACTACCTGAAGAGTGGGTGACCTCCCTGAACTCTTCAATCTCCCTGATTCAGTTCCAGAAGTCATTGGAGTATGATGATAGATTTCAGAAACTGGGTATTATTTTCTTGCATTGAGGTCTATGGAGTCTAAGATGTAATCAAAGTAAGACAATTAGATAAAACCCTGTTCACGCCGCACCAAAAACCCAGGCTATTCCCAGTCATGCTTGGAATGCCCGGGTCAAGGCGCAGTGTAAACACAGCAATATCGCAGGTTAAAAAACCCAGGCTATTGCCAATGTGAGGGGCATTAGACAACTAACTTCAATATCGGAGACATAAATGCAAGAAAAATCCAGTTTGTCCTCTTGATGGCATTCAGCTGCAGTACCATCTGCTTTTAGCTGTTCTATAAAGAGAAGGAAGTCAGCAGATCTTCTACTCACAGTCTTCACAATACATACTGAAAATATTTCATCACTGTCAGTTCACCA
Organism: Platyplectrum ornatum; assembly: GCA_016617825.1. NCBI lineage: Eukaryota > Metazoa > Chordata > Amphibia > Anura > Limnodynastidae > Platyplectrum > Platyplectrum ornatum. Next base: position 14,728 of record JABWIB010004921.1, read on the forward strand.
ATCAATAAATACTGATGCTGCCATTTGTATGGAGAATGCCTTTCCTGGAAGTACTGGAAACACTAGAGATATTCACAGGACACATCCCTATGCTGCAGGCCCTAAGCACACTCCCTCATATTCATTACATCCAATGCTCCACTTCCCTTTCTTTCACCCCTCTCATCTCTGCTCCACGTTGTACATATTTAGTTGCTCTAGTCTTTCTTTTTAGATTTTGTTGGTCATACCAGGGCTCGAAGTGGGGGTTGTAAGGTGATGGTATGGCGCTAAGCCTCTTACGTTAACACCGGGGTTTAGCTTTCAATCCACTCTTGCCTGCACTCCAGTATGGTCGGGTGGAAGGGAGGATCTGGTCCATAATCTCCAGCGACGGCACTCCTTATAAATATAAATTTCCTTGATGTGGTAATTATCAAAAAGTAAATGTTTATTAATCTGGAAAAATGTGGTGGTCTCAGACTTTCCATAGATAGAAATATCTAGGTTCACCATATCCAACGTTTCATCTGGAATATCCTTCATTCACCAGGGATTAGAAACCACATTGTTTGTATGCCCCGATAAAAGTTTGATATTTCAGCTGCAATGTTGGTTATGGTCAATTATAATACTTATAAAAGGAGTGAGGGGGGCACCAAAATGTAACAGTCTCTTGCCCCTCCCCCTCCAATACAACTATAGTAAAACTTTTCTGATCCTCCTGATATGATGGATATATTTGTAACCCAAATCTTCAGGTATGATGCTTATTATGAAATTGAAGTTCACAAATGTATATATTAAACTATAATTTATTAACACAATTATACATCACCATCATATTACACAACAATTTACAATGTTTAGCAGTCCGTTATAAAACAGGTAAGAGATCAAAGAGATGATATACTTTGCCAGTGGACTTGTCAACTACTGTGTGAATACAGGATAATACTTGTGCCTCGTTCATGATTATTGCTTGTTAAATTGCAAGCTATTTTACGAATATTGTTATTGTATTACAGAGCTACAGTAAAGTAGATCTATGATTTAAAACCAAGGATTTGCAAGGACCCATTTACTAGGAAAATTGTAATTCTATCATTGGGAATTGAATTATGAAAGATTAAAACATTTCGCTTTAACAAAATGGTGATCCACCATAAATAACCAACAAGATAGGAATCCGTCCTTTTAGACCAGAGGTTTAGCTTTTACTCAATGCTGCCACCTATTGATGAGAAAATGTAAGACAAAGCAGCCAACACATTACAAAACTTTGCAAAAACTTTACTGCATTTTATAGCATAGTCAATTTTCTATAGTCTTAATTTAGAAAAAATAATAATAAAAAAAGATAGATAGATAGATAGATAGATAGATAGATAGATACATAGATACATAGATAGATAGATAGTGGAGATGAAGGCACTCCCAGACTGGTAGTTGTAGTCAAACAATCATATGACCAAGCTCCTATAATATTTACTTACATATTTACTTTCTTATTTATTTAATATACTTCTTTACTGTACTCATAAATGGCTCCTTTCAGTGCTTTTGGGTAACATTTTGTGCACTTTTTAATGCTGCTCGTGCACATGCATTTATGTCACCCAATCATAATGTGTTCTGTCCTATGCAGACCAGGGCTCGAAGGGGGGGGTATATACGGGGTATGCCATACCAGCATTTCTCCCACTGGTGTAGTTGAAATACTACAAATCTCCATTGACTTCCATTATATTCAGTGTTTCCATACCACCACTTTTGAATATCCATACCCCCACTTCTAAATGTCCACTTCGACCACTGATGCAGACTTAAGTAAAATTACACATTGAACACCAATGACGAAAGAACTGGTTCCGCCAGCCATTCATTAATTGGAGGGTGATCCATTTGTAACAAATTCAGAACTAAGGATCCAGTCTTTTGTCCCAAGGGAAAATCCAGAGCTATGGAATATTATGTTGCTTTGGAAGTGCTTAACGCTTACACAATTTACAATTGCTCAGTTGTCGTATGTTTTCCTTCTTTTAACACAGACTGACAAGGCCAAGGCGAGTTCATCTCTCATTAAACACCCTCTGCCAGTTCTCNGGGTGGACTAGTTTCTTCTTGTCTGCAGGGAAAGCTTTTGTGCCTGAACGTTTTCCTTATTATTTTTGCCTTTTTGTTTCATTTCACTTTTGATGGTCGGCTTTTGCACAGAGTGGTGTGAAACATGTAAGGCCTCGGTCTGACCCGATCTGAGCAGCTGTATATTCTCATAGAAGGGAATTGTTCATTCATTTCCTCTATTGATAAAAGAGGAAATGGTTTCTATACATTGTTCATCGATCAGAACTTCCCATCTCAGCCGGCGTGACGTCATGACGGCATTCTGTCAGTTNCGGGCCCGGCTCATCCTGACGGTGGCCCTGCAGCCAATCCCTGTGCATACGCAACAGTAATTTTCAATCTCCGCAAGAGGTGGCCTGATATACGGGATGATTTTCCACTAGGAATAGGTCCCGATATGGTGCCAGTAACTTCTCCTGCAGGGGCCGATAAATTTGGCAGGACCCCCATGCACGCTGACTTTCGGCAGTCTCAGATCTGATTGGCTGGGCCTCTTGTTAATCTTAAAGGGAGACCCATGCAACTAGTGTATATTAGTGTATAGTCCTTTCTGGATGTTTTGTCATTTTTAGCATTTGCAAAAAAATAAAAACATAAGATTCAAGTTCTCAGTTTCGTTATACACACTGGAGAACGTGAACTTGAATCTGATTGGTTGCTATGGGCAATATCACCTCTTTTCCAATCTTGCACTTTTGTAAATTTGGGCCCAAAGGTGTCTAATGAACTAGGGGATTGATGGTGAACTATAATACTATAATGGGGCAGCTGAGTTCATTTACGACTTTAAGTAAAGACTTTTCTTACAATATTATATTTCTTATCAGGGCTCGAAGTGGGGACTGTAAGGTAGAGGTATGGCACTAAGCCCCACCCCCTTATATAAGCCCCACCCCTTTACATAAGAACCACCCCGTATATAAGGCCTGCCCCCTTACATAAGCCCCGCCACTCGGGCCAGCGATTTTGTATTCAAAGCTGCCCCTCCTATATGGAGGGGGCAGGGCTTCTAGAAGGGGGCTAGGCTTAGCGGAGAAGAAGTGTCGGTATGCCATACCGCCATATATCGGCCCACTTCGAGCCCTGTTTCTTATAATATAATGAACATCATTATTATAATAATAAGCAAAAATAATGTTGTCATCATACAGTATAACAATTAGTAATATAATAAACATTTAACAGTTACATCCTTGACCAAGACACTTTATAAAGGTCTTTGGGGCTACAGCTGACTCCATGAATGTGTTCATTGTGGAAGTATAATCTGCATCTGAACTTTTATCACTTGGCATCCGAGGCTGGAGATACAGAGGGCGAAGTTTACTTAACCAAAAAACATTTAGCAGTCCTGGCAATCGAATCGCATGATATAATCTCAATTTGCACAGGTGGTAGAATAGATCCGGCTTTGTGCTTGATAGCGTATAGCAGTGTTCACATTTTTATTGGTTTCTAATTGATAAGACGCTGCTGGTTTATTCTAAGTGATTATTTAAACACATTTCTTCATATATCAAACAAATACAAATTTAACATTTTGCAAATGTGTTCCACCTGGAGTCAGAAAGTTGGTACTAATCTCTGAACACACACAATGACACTCTGTGGACATGACTGTCATCCGATTGTACTACAACCTGTCAGAAATGCTGCTTACTCACAAGACGGCAAAACCATGTTGAATTNCAGGGGGGTAAAATGAATGTCAGTGTNTGCATGCAGGGAGANTACTTTATTNTTGCATGTTGCACACNGATACTGACCAGCGTTACTGTTACACTGTTATTACACTTGGNCTGGAAACATCATCTCTCAACTCTAATACTGATTGCAANTAATGANATTTACCTCCCCTNCAATTCAACATGGTTTTGCCTACTCGTGAGTAAGTCAATAGTACATATAATCTGGATCAAGTAACAAGTCTACCTTTGTACCTCTTTTGCTCTTACTATGATGTATGATCAGCAAGTTCTGCAGTTCTGGGCATGGACAGTACTGTCATTATTACATCAGGATCAGGTCCATAGTGGCAGAATATCTTATTATTAATGGCACTACTCAAGAAGAAAGGGATCTACAGCATGAGTCACTATTTCAGGAGACTTGGAGGTAGATAAGCAATGTAACAAAGTCAGATGCATGGATAAGAAAGGGAATGCTAGAATTTCTAAGTGCTCCTTATCTGCCATCGAAAGATGTTTCTATGGCATCAGACTCATGATGTGCGGTAAACTGAATCATACTTCTTATGTGAGGTCAGTAACAGTATTTTTAGACTTTCCATATGTCGGGGATTTCTGTGGAAACGCTTATTTTTTTAACATCACAATTCTGACCTCACAATGCGCCTTTTATACTACCAATGGGCCGAACATGGAATAGCTGGAATAAGTGATGGTCTGAAAGGAGATTGTACAGCTGTATATTCATGCGTTATATTGAGGGCAGGACATATGAAGATGTAATGTTATGTATCTCGCTCCAAGTTATAGGAACAAATCCTTGTTGAAGTTTATAATAAGTAACAATGAAACGTAAGGGACATTTTCCTTATTCAACATTTGTCCAATACCAAAACCCAAACCTTCCCAGTCCTTTATTTCTAAATAATGAGTCTAATGTTTATAATCGCACCCTGAACTTTTCTCGTCTCCTTGTCCCATCCTCTGTCTCATCCTGGACTTTTTACTGTTCTGCTGCTGTATCCTCCGAGCAAGATGTTCCCAGGGTGAGATCTGTCATTCTGCAGAAGTAATGAGCCTCCAATATCTGGCCCTTCTATCAACACAGTATAAATGACTGCCAGGAGTTAGTGGAAGGAAAACCTATCTATTTGTGTGTATTATACTTGCAATGTTTTTGTGAGAGAATTATTTTTATTATGTTTCATATGTATCTCTGTGGTTTCATTCATCGGATTGTCTAGTGTTAATAAATTTTTAACAATCATGATGATGGTTAAAAAGTTGCTTCAAACAGGCTACAGAGGGGGCAGGGCCACCATGATGGAGAGACAGCCAGGTCTACTGACCCGGGCCCGGACAGATCGGGAGACTGGTGCCATGACTCCATGTGGAAGCTTTCTATATGTATAAATGTATATATGTATAAGTGTATACGCCGGTATGGCATACCGCCTCTTCTAATAAGCCTCGTCCCCTTCTAGAATCCACGCCCCCTCCACACAGGGTCTAAAGGAGGCGGGACTTATGTAAGGGGGCGGCCCAGGCAGGGCTTAGCGCCATACCTTCACCTTACAGTCCCTACTTCGAGCCCTGATCTGTATTCCCTGTGTTACCACTGCATGCCAGTAGTACTCACAGATTCAGGCTGGTCAGTATCTGTGTATAATAAGCAAAAATAAAGTATACTCCCTGCATGCAAACTCTAACATTAATTTTACCTCCCCCCCTCCCCCTTCAATTCAACTTGGTTTTGCCCACTCGTAACTTTACGCTTGTACATTAAATAGAACGTAAGTCTGGATCCAGTCCAATGAGTAAATTTTTCTCATTAAACCAATGGAGCTGGACATCTATTGGCGCTTCCTTTTTCTGACTCATGTGATCTGAAAATATCCATCTGGATCGGGTCCATAGCTCTCATGTATATTTTCTTTCTTATTGTCACTATTTTACGAATTCAAAAATTAGCAAACAGTTCAACGAATCCAGGGCCGGCGCTAGGTCTGCGGGTGCCCTAGGCCCCCTTTAAAATGACGTGACGTCATCACGTCACGTTGCGCCGCAACGTGATGACGTCACGGCGCTTCAAAATCACCGCGGAGGGCGGCAGAGAGGACCCGGCCACCCTCCCGGTATTGAATGAACACTTTTTTTTTTTTTATATATATAATTTATTTTACCCCCCCTGCATTGCTGCCGCCCCTCCCCCGGCCGGCCGCCCTAGGCGTCAGCCTGATGTCGCCTAATGGGCACGCCGGCCCTGAANGAATCACTCAGCAGATCCACTACCACTGGGCTTATACCAAGTCACACGACGCGGATGAATCCGCTCCTTCTGAACAGTCAGGGAGTTCATTCTAGGCAATCGCATGACAGTTGTACTGACATTGCTTGTGGGGTGTAGGAAGGAATTCCTCCCTTCTGCAGCTGTCTG
>JABWIB010004922.1:16455-31097 GCA_016617825.1 Platyplectrum ornatum
GGGAGTGTAAACTGTGAAAACAGAATTAGATTTAGGCAGTGTTGTTTCCTAATTCAACTTTCATTTGCAAAAGACACCTAAAGCTATGCAATTTTGTGAGTTCTTTGAGCAAAAGCGAAGTGTCTTCTCTGCCTGCACTAGCATTCACATTTATATGCATGGTTTTAATCTTGCACCTAAAAAAGGTGTAAGTGCAACACTCTGGATCAGTCCCCAGTTCTTTAAGACTAACATGTGCCTCCAACTGTGCTCCTAATGAGAATAAACAACCACAACATACCACATAATAAGAGAACCCCCCTCCCCCCAGAATAGCAGAACACTATAACTGGGGAGATGGTCCTTACCCACCTCTCCTCCACACAAACACCTGAGCTTCAGCAGCCTGTATTGGGTCCCATGTGTGCTGACAGCTGCCGGACATGGAACCATTTACACTGACAATGTTTCCGGGGGACACGCAAACTGAATGGACCGTGACGTCATGCGTCGTGTCACCATGGTTTCCATAGCCAACCCGGAAGTGTAGCCGTGGCTGACTTGTCTGTGTTTTCCAGGGCCGGTGGGTTGGGAGAAGTGTCCGGTGTGGCTCGGCTGTGCCCGTATGTATCCGGAAAGCTTCTTAGTTGTGATATGTCTGCGTAGAATTACACGTCCCGGCAAGGCATGCTGGGAGTTGTAGTGACATCATATAGCCCCTAATTGCTTTAGCAGCATGTGACCTGCAGTCATTATTTACCTCCCATTGTGTCAATGTCTAAACGTGATGGATATTGTAACTGGGTTATAGTGTGTGTGTGTGCGCGTGTGTGTGCTTTATTGTGTGGTGCAGACCAGATTGCTTCTATAGAAATAAAAGTTAATATCATTATTAGTATTGCCCTTCAGCTATACTGTGAATACAGTGTTATAAGAATAACAATCTTACCATAACGTATAAACAACAACATCATTTATATCAGGGTTTCCAACTCTTCCGGAATCTCCGGAAGACTCCTGGGGGTATATTTACTAAGCGGTGAGATTGAAAAGTGGGGATGTCGCCCATAGCAACCAATCAGATTTGAGTTCATATTCTCCATTGTGTAAAATGAAACTGGGAGCTTGAATCTGATTGGTTGCTATGGGCAACATCCCCATTTTCCAATCTCACTGCTTAGTAAATATACCCCCTGGACCTCTGCACTTCTCCTGGTATCACAGCAAATATCCTGAGACCTTGGCTGAGGCCGTGATTTCGAATGGGCCTCAGCCCTAATTGGCACAATGGCGCCAATCCATATTAAACTAAGAGATACCGTTCAAGGGACAGGATTCAGGAGTGATTTGCATAAATCAGGCCTTTGCCCCACCCCCTGGTGTCATCTATTTGGAAATCCAAAGTCGCCAACTCTGATTTAACTCTAATCATATCCTGCAATATGAATGATGTATTTGTGGCCCATAAATGTCATATGTAAAGTGGTCGTGTCACTCACAAATTCCTGGACCTTTTACATATACTCATGTGCTGTTACTGTTGTTAACTCTGCGCGCCTTTCATGGATCAGATACCAATTGTTATAACATTCTNACAATTATAATGTGGGGCCTGAGAACTGTCACCTGAATAGTCCTGATAAAGGATCATACCCAGATTTCTGAAAGAGGGGACAGGGGATCAAAGTGTGTACTGTATAGTTGTGCCCATCGCACGCCACCTGACTTCCCATCTACTTCATGTATATTGAGAAATGATCAAAAATCTTAAGGGGGGGGGGGGTCATCTCTTGAAAAGGTTGTGCAACCGTCAGTCTATATCTGGATATCTGATCCAGTGAGATTAAAATTATATATTGACCATGAGTATCACGACAAGGAACATCCCAGCCCTTCTCAGATGGTTACTATCATAGTCAGAATGCCTTCTGACTGGGCATTATGATTGTATGCGCAGTACAGAAAATCTGCTGAAATACAATCCAGTCTATTAGATCTCTGAACTGTGAAATAAGGATTTGTCATATCCATGTTCATTTGATCCAAACGCTCTGGACTAAATTTACTAAGCAGTGAGATTGACAAGTGGTGGATGTCGCCCATAGCACCCAGCACAGGCTTAGGTGATACCTGCCAAAGCATGCAGGGACTTGTAGTTGCACAGTGTACCTGGATGCTTGGAATAGGGTGTGGAGGGGATTACCCCAGCTTTCCACAGCAGTGTGTATGCAGATGGTTAATGGTATTGATGAGTTTTTACAAATAATGTTTGAGCTCACATTCTCCAGTATGCCAAATGAAACAGAGAACTTGAGTTTGATTGGTTGCTATGGGCAACATCGCCACTTTTCCATCTCACTGCTTAGTAAATTTAGGCCTCTGTGTTGACTTTACATGTACGTTTTGTCTCTACAGACCCCACCTATACAATGGACTTCTCAAGGTTTCTTGCAGATGACTTTGAGGTGAAGGAATGGGTAAACACTGCATTTAAGTCCGTTCAGAAAGATGCTCCAGGCAAAGTGGACGCACATGCAGCAACTTTAGTCATGAAACTGCAGTTATTCATTCAGGAGGTGAACAACTCAGTTGAAGGTATTAATGACTGTACTCAATTGTATTCCACTGGTTTTTTTTTGTGTGTTTAGTGCCTAAATTTATTAAGCAAGGAGATTAAAAGTGGGGATGTTGCCCATAGCAACCAATCAGATCTCAGTTTCATTTTACATACTGGAGAATGTGAGACTGAATCTGATTGGTTGCTATTGGCAACGTCCCCACTTTTCAATCTCCCTGCTTAGTAAATTGAGGCCTGGGTGTATTACTAACCTGCATGATCTTCCTCAGAGAGTAGCCACCAGGCCCTGCAGAACATGCCCAGAGTGCTCCGCGATGTGGAGGCTTTAAAACAGGAAGCGACATTCTTGAAAGAGCAAATGATTCTTGTCAAGGAAGACATCAAAAAGTTTGAGCAGGACACAGCTCAGTCTATGCAGGTGAGTTGCTGCGTCACAGCTGATTCACGTGAATACGGATTCTCAAGCAAAAGATTTGTATCTATGTAGTAGCCAAACCAAAAACTTTGGAGACCGTATTTCCTACTAACAATTTTGTGTGGATAATTGTATATGTGTACACATATATGTATGCATACACACACTGTTTTCCATATAAAAATGGTTTCTAACATTTGGCCCATGAATAAAGGGCTAGATTTATTAAACTGTGGCAATGGAAAAGTGGAGATGTTGCCGATAGCAACCAATTAGATTCTAGACTACTTCTAGAGGTCTGCTGAATGGTCATATATCTTTTGTTTGAAATGATTATCTTTTTGATGTGTACCCACTCGAGTATATGTTTAGAGCCTGATTTGTTGCTAAGGGCAACATCTCCACTTTTTCATTCCAGAAGTTTACTAACTGTAGTCCTTGGGATTCATTCTGATGTATTATTCTCCCTCGCCTCTGGAAAGTGGACACCGTCTGGCTGAGAATCTGTTGGTTCCTCGTGATATGTCTGTTCTCTGTTTAGGTCCTGGTGGAGATGGATAAAGTGAAGTCTCGCATGCAGCTGGCTTCAGAGTCCCTTCAGGAGGCTGATAAGTGGAGCACACTCAGTGCAGACATTGAGGAAACACTGAAATCACAGGTAGCTTCACACTCTGGTGTTTCCCTGGACAATCACCGCATTTGATCCTTGACTATTTATGTATATTTGTACTTACAATTGGAGTTGCAGTTTGAGAATTGCTGTATAAAATGCTTCTCTGTAGCCAGTATATCTGGATCACAGTGTTTCTCCTGCCGTTGTTGCTGTAGAGATTCAAAGCCGCTCTGAAGCAGCAGGAGTCTGTATTTACTGGACTTCATAAATGCGCATTAATTGAAGTGTTTTATTACGTTTTACAGAACATCACTGTCATCTCGGAGAAGCTGACCAGCATGCAGGTGAGTCTTGCAATGCTGGTGGATACTCCCGATTACTCTGAGAAATGTGTCTACCTGGAGGCTCTGAAGAATCGATTGGAAGCTATGTGCAGCCCCCAGATAGTTGCAGCTTTCAATAGCCAATCCACGGGTAAGTAAATACTATGTGCATGTATTGTGTCTCCTCAGGATATGACCACATGACCACTTTCTCCTGCTAGAAAGAGGGAATGAGCATTATAACGAACATTACACATGGTGCAATGTAACATCCGGCGACTTGGAACAGGGGTCACGCTGCCCATACCATCACTCACACTACCCATGCCATCTCATGTTCATACCATCACTCTTTCTGCACATACCTGTTGCCATCCTTCCAGTTGTCACCTGGTCTAGCTTACCTACGCTTTTCCATTGCATCCTGGGAAATGGCAATAGCTGCATATCCCTCTGAACAACGTTTGTGCAGAAAACACAGATTTATTCTAGAAATGCCTCTTCACACAATCCCTCGAACCGATACCTACGCACATTACCTACATGCATTAAACTAATAGCTACCTACTACTAGGACCATCACAAATCACTCACACTGCCTACGCAGTCACTGGCACTGTCCGCACCATGATAGACCCTGTCCATGACTCCTGCTGCCCACACCATGAGTCAGTTTGCCCACGCCACTAGTTATTGTCCACTAGGTGGCAGTAGAACCCACTGCAATGGGATTGATTCTGTCAGTTATAAAAGTAGCTAATCAGGAACACTTTTGTGAATAAGCAGCTTTAGGGTCTCTGAAGGTGATGTGATCTTGCCAGCTAATATCCTACATGGCCACGGAAACGTATATTTGTATGAGAGCTAATACATAGATATGTGTACATAAAGGTTACAAATAAATGCTATATAGATGTCATCACAGGTTATTTTTATTTATTACTGTGCTTTATTAATTTACTTAACAATGAAAACGCTTAAAGCAAACTGTTTTAAGAAATTATATGTACTTTGTTTTGTGCTTTGTGCAATCACATTTATGCACTAGGTGGCGCTATTACACTTAATATAACTGACTGGCCATGAATATTACTGCTTCTATAAATATCCACATTGTATTGTCATTCATTAACTTTCCATTGTTATGTCTGAATAATGGTTTTAGATATGATGAAAATAAATAATTTTTTGGACACATACCCATTACTGCACTATTCCCATATGGATAATCTGTTATTATATTATCATTCACAGGGCATGTGTATTTATCTGCAGAAAATTTCCTTAATGTGTTTCTTGTTCTCACAGACCAGGCTAAAACATTTGTCAAGGTGTTTAGCGAGATTGACCGCATGCCTCAGCTGCTGGCGTACTACTACAAGTGTCACAAGGTAGATATAATGACCAGACTATTCACTTTATCCCTGCATCTGTCTTCTTCAGCATACGTCTTCCTTGTCACATATGGTAATGCTCATGTTATATAACAATAATTAAATAATAGTACTTTAGAGGAGAAAACTATTATGGTATAGATATCTTGCTTAGAATTACTCAAGATAAATGCTCATTAGTACCTCTTAGACATACCAACATCTAGACACAAGTAAAGTGATGTAGTTTCTTAATACCATTTCCCTTTGATTCCTGGTTTTTATGCTTTATGATAAGACAATATCGTATAAGTCATAGGCCACTGGTTGCCTTTTACTTATTATGATCACTTGCACTATAAGTGCACATAAGTCTAGTCATAACGTTCCATGAAGTGAACTTTTATCAGCAATGACAAGCGATGTTTATTTGCTGGACTCGGAAAGTGGCCCAGTTTTAGGAGGTGTGGTATGTCCCGTAACTCTTTGCAATGGTACTGAAGGTACTGTACTAAAGGGAGCATCAGTGACGCATGCTATTTTTCAGAGGTGTGTGCTGTATCTGTGACCTCCTCTATGCTGAGGTACCTATCACTCCAGTAATAAGTGTTGTTATCAGTGATTCACAAGCCAAGACTCACTACAGAACACTGGGAACATTTCCTTCCCTGTGTAGTAGGAACATAGACCAACCCTCTTGAATTGATTCCAATGCTGTGCAACCAAGATAGAACCTCTCGGCATTCCAAGAGAAATGACACATACATAGCATGGCAGAATTGTAGTAAAATTACCTGTGTAATAAGGGTTGTGTGTTATATGTGGAACTGGGCCACTGATTAGAACTCGTTCTTCTGATGTGTGTGTTTCTTTGTGACGCCCAGGCTGCAGCACCAACACACATGATTAACTGGAAAACCCATCACCCGCTCACTAATTAAATCCATTCAAACAGAAGTCTGATTTAATTTGTTGCTGATATAAAGCTAGTTTAAGAAGCTTGACATAGACCATACAATACAATATGGCCGTAATATAGGCCAGTAAAATAGGGGGTGGGAGGGGAATATGGGAGCAACGGATGTATATGGGAATATGGGAGCAACGGATGTAACAAGAGCAGGATTATATATACTATAATAAAGAATACAGCATAGAGGCATCATGTCCCATCCATTTATTATCTGCTGTGTTTTTTTCTAAGTTGTATTTTGTGTCCTTACCATTAGGTTCAGCTGGTGTCTGTGTGGCAGGAACTTTGCCAGAGTGAGATGTCCCTTGACAGACAGCTGACGGAGTTCTACGACACCTTGCTAAGTGCGTGGCACACTCAGCTCCAGTGGGTTTCACAGGTAAATGTCAACAGAATCCACATCCATGTCCCTATAGCAAAGACACAAACTAAACAGCTACAAAACCCTCAATTCAATCAGACAAAGTAGATACAAATATTTTAATTGATTGATTAATCTGACATATAACCTTGACATCAATGGTTCAGAGAGACATTACAAGAGACATTGCATTAATAAAGATTCTTGGCCATGGACAGGACATGACTTCCCACAATCCACTGTTTTCTGTGTGTCCATAAAGGATATTTTCCATATTCACAATGCTTGTAACTTGATGCATGGCGCTGTTTATTCTAACAGATGACAGCTTCAACTTGGGCTCAGTATTACAGTATAGACAGGCTGATTCACAGCTGATCCATGCGAGGCACTTAAGGCAGGGCTATAGCAGCGAGAGAGGGGAGTGATAGGGGAGTCCAATACCCTCTCCCACACACCCGCACGGTCCCCCACCTGAATGGAGACCTAGATCCGAGGAGATTGAGGAGAATTTTTAATCGCAATATCTTGTTAGTTATAATATAGTGTTTGGTTGCAAGACATTGGGGTATATTTACTAAGCAGGGGATTTGCTGGGGAATTGAAAAGTGGGGAAGTTGCCCATAGCAACCAATCAGATTCGAGCTCTCAGTTTCATTTTACATACTGGAGAATGTAAGCTCGAATCTGATTGGTTGCTATGGGCAACTTCCCCACTTTTCAATTCCCCAGCAAATTCCCTGCTTAGTAAATATACCCCATTGTTGCCTTATTTATCCGCCTCACCAGACTTTTAGAATAACAGAAAATCTATGTATGTCATTTGTATTTATACATATGGGATGTTGTAACCTTGCAACATTACATGGAAGAGGAGGAGGAGAAAGAAGCAGAGCCCTGATGGGCTGCACTGAAATAAGTTTTGGTTTAGTCCGCAGTATTCACTTTCCCTTAGTAGGAATTTGCTTCACTTGTATAAAAAAAAAACCCCAGCTAGCAGCATGTAATAGCGAGTTACAATATAAAAGAACATTGGGGAAGTGTTACACCAACTTCTCATAACTGATTTCAGTTGCATCAGAATGTAAACATCTTTATCTGCTTTGACTCTTTTTATACATGACTCAGCTGATTAAGCGATGGTTAAAATGCTTGTGAAACAAGAAGCCACAAAATATTATATACAGCAAGTAATGGACTGTGGGTGCATGAAACATGTCACTTGCCCAAAAGTTTGCGGTCAGTCCTGGGAGGACTCTGGATCGTGACGCTAATGTCCATGCGTCAGTCACAAGTCTGGCCTCACTGCTGAACATATTCAGGTCTATCTTGATGCATCTATTGATAAGTTTTATGATCTGCCCTCAGGCAGCCGCTGTGTTCTAATTGAAACCTTTTTCGCTTAACTATGTTCCCATGACCCACTTATTCTTTACACAGCAGCTTAAAGGGAAAAGGTGCATTGAATATTATACCTTTGCTGTTAAATAAAAGTTGTTGTTTTTTTCCCTAATGTATTAATGTCACACATTCCCACCCTTCAGGTTTATGGTCAGGTCCCATTCTATGAACATGCACTTTCATTTTTTTTTATGGGACCTGACCTAAAAGATTGCTATCTACACAGCAGGAATGTAAAGCAGATATACATCTCCTTTGTCCTTCAAGCATTGTATAAGGAACAGGTGGCTTGACTAGGTNAATGCTGCATGTGCTGTCTGGTCGGAAGAGTGTTGCCACATCTTTGCGCTTGCCCTGCCAATAACTGTATATTGTAACTGTATGCGAGTATTGCAAAATTCCATTATTTGGTGTGTAATGATTCAATTGATTAGCAAAGGCATGGGAAACCCAACGGCTTAGGTACCCAGCAATGCATGATGTGACGTACAGTAGCTCCAGAATGGCTGGAGTGACAATTACCTTTTTCTTGCCTTGGTCACTGTACAAGTGCATTGTACCAGGGACGTTGAGTATGAGTTGGCAGAGTTCCTGCCACATCTCATTCAAACACATCTACACTTACAAGATCCACAGGCATTTCTAGGTGGAATACGAGAGGGAAGAAACAGACCACTTTCTGATACGTAAGACATGGGTTAACCGGCTGGATTCTGGCATCATGACAGAGATCGAGAGATCATAAAAGCTACAATGGTCAGCGGAGCGTACAATGGAAATCATGGCTTGCCTGGCGGAAGACACGGTCAAACAGTCAGTTCAGTCAGTCTTACAAGTTCTTAGTGAATAATTATGTTTCATTAAAAAAAAAAAAAGTCATTTATACTATTTCTATACAACCAAGTGTCAGCAGCTTGTAATTAGTGCAGACTGCGCGCCCTCATTTCACCCAGCAGCATAGTAGTAAAAGAAGTGTCCTGCGCTATGTCCCTTCATCATACAGAATGTCAGTGTTGGAGTATTTCATACTTTTCACTATTATTAAGGGATAATCATATTGGCCCAGGTCCAGTAGAGAACGGGGGCTGGAAGTCTTTACAATGAAGGATTTATTTGGATTCTGCAGTAAGGCCGTGTTTAAGGACACTGATACTGTATCCACACTGTGGTCCATTTATGTGAGAGCGGAAATCTTAAGGTTAGGTCCTGTTCTCGTAATTCTTTACATGTGTGTGCCACTCCGCTTCCCGGTGTTAGGATGTGTTTATTTATTATCAGGTTTTTAAGTAACCCTATCATATAACAATTTTGACTCTCAAAATATCCAAGAAATATCCAGTGCTTGGATATTGCAACGCAGTTCTGGTTTGTGATTGTTCGCTCAATATGAGTTGCTCAGTAAATGCAGATACAGATCCAGAATCCAGATACAGACCAAGCAGCGGATCCATCTCCTTGGAGTGCAAACTTATGTCCATCCCCCCTCTCATGCGGAAAAGGCAGGGGATAACAGCGCTTAATCTGATTATACCCTTGCCTTGAGCGGTCTGCACCAATACCCTTAAATCATCCCACACTGTCTAATTTAAACAGGAACTCTACACAATAACATCTGGAGGTGAGCTGGCAGAAAATTTTCCGGATCCCCGCACTCTACAGCGGAAGACAGCCATCCGATGGAGACCTGAATCCAGTCCCTAATTAACAATCGCAGCCAATGTGTGACCTGAGACACCGAAAACACCTATGACCCAACTGTGTCCATGTACACAACTACATATGTTTATACTTTCATTAACATCAGTTTTATTTTACAGATATTTAAGAATCCACATGAGGTGGTGACCGTTCTCCTTATCCAGACTCTGGCTGCCATGGTCCCATCCATCCCCGTGTGTCTGAGTACAGCCATGGAGCGGGCCAACCCGGAGCACAAACTCAGCACGCTGCTCGAGCTCTATCAGACCACCAGTCACTTTGCTAAGGCCCTGGAGGCTGCTATCACGCCCAATATTGGTAAGATGGACCATCTGTGTCATCTCTTTCTAGCTAATGTTTGTGAGGTCAGTGATTCAATGAAGCAGAGATAGTCCGCACTGTAGCACATAATTTACAGTGTTCTGCTGTATTCTGTGTACCAGTTACCTAAAGAAAGAAATAACATTACTTGCTCTGATGATGAGAATCACATATAGGTGGAACTAGTGTGGTTGCAGCTTATATAACGCATGGGCAACTTACTTCACCCTATTCTACTCACACTCTGGCCACCTCCTTTCTATGGGGCCAAGCACATCAACTTCTGTCTCTGGATTGATGAATGACATATAGGAAAACATGTAACAAAGGTTAAACCAAACTCCCATAATGCAGCTAGCTACAGGTCCTTGGCGTTAGGCTGAACTTTTCTACTGTAAGGTAGCAGAATCTGTGTCTACTAAGTATATGGTGTTTATCATACATACTAGTATTGGTTAACCACCTTTATTGCAGATTCTGGGTATTCTGGAATTTTCCTTTATTGTAACACTAATGTCTTGTTCCTTCTTTAAGCTCTGTTTCTCCTTAGTTTGTTTTGATCACAGCGGGCTCTCAGCTTCAGCTTTTTGGGTATCGCACCACATAGCCATACAGCATAGAGTGTGACAGTATAAAGTTATGTGCAGCCTGGTTCTTATCTCATCTCTAAACACCTGCATACAGACCATTCTACCTCCTACAGCCAGTAGCCCAATGTCAGGACATTACTACCCAGAGAACGCTCTCACATCCTGAGTGTCTTGTCATATGTACTAAGAGGAAGATGCCTGGGATACACTATCAAAGGGTCAGGGTACTGGTCAATGGACCCCCCCCAGGTCCCCACAGCAGCTACCTAAAGCTGCCTAATGGAATTGCCAGGCCTGAGTATTGCAAGAATATTCCACTCTCTGCACCTTCTGTAAATTCCTTTTGTGACGAAACGGCTTTTGTGTCGCGTTCGTTGAGACAGGTAATAGAGACAGGACTTCTTTCTCCTTTTCTAACTATGTAATGACTTTCACTTCAGGGGAACACAATCTGGTGAAGGTGACAGAGCTGGTGGAAGCTGTGTACGGTGCATACAAACCTTTCCAGCTGCAGTATGGGGACCTGGAGGAGTCTCATCTTCTGATACAGATCAGCGCCATACCTCTGGTAAGAGACGCGTTGACTATACATCATATTATTGAATAAAAGCTGTTGTTACTGCTTCCTGGTCCATGGACAGGCTGTGCTCTCAGGAATGTTGGTTCACACAAAAAGGGAGCCTCCATCTATATATCTATATCTATATATAGTAAAGTCTGTCCCAGTTTGTCCAAAGAGTATTTTTTCTTATGTATTAACATGACCTAGTTTGGGTGTAAATGAAGGTTCTTGCTTCTTTTTACCTTTTTCTGAGTTCAGGACTGGCACTGTCATCTCATTCCCAGCACCAGGTTATGTCTATGGAGGTTGAGCAATCCACTGATTGTCACTGATAAAAGTACAATAGGGAATTGACATGTTATTTTTTTTCCGCTACTCAGGAACATGGTGAAGTTCTGGATTGTGTGCAGGAGCTGTCACACTCGGTATCACGCCTGTTCAGCCTGGCCTCGGGGGCAGTGGAGCGCTGTATGAAATTAACGGATGGGCTGGGGGTATGCGGTCTGCTACAGGCACTGCAGTCACTATTTAAAAAGTGAGTATACGTTTCAAGCAAGGGGTGTTTCATTGCCGCGACTCTACAGCTACTGTATTCTGGAAAACACAGGTTTTAAACAACATCACATAGGTGCTGTACATTGGGCCATACACCAGTAATTCTAATGGTAATGTTTAATGTGACAGACATAGCCCCGGGCTGCTTATTGAATGCAGTGTGTAAAAGTTGGCCATACTGTACATTAGAGCAGGGGTGGCCAAACTCGGCCCATGTTTTGGAAAACATGGAAAGATCCACAGTTAATAATAATTATATCACCTGTGATTCTGTGAGGGGACCTGGAAAACATGGACCATTGGTAGATCATGAGGACCAGGTTATTGGTCCCAGCAGGAGACGAGTGGCGGGACCTATCCCTAGTGGAAAATTATCATATTTATCAGCCACCTCCTGCTGGGAGTGATTCTTGCTGTGATGTATACCCATTAATAGTCTTTAGAAGGCAGTATTTGATTGATCTAACCTTTACCCATTGGACCAGTAGTAGGTATGTAGATGGGTAAGTCATGATGGTTACTGGGTCACACATAAAGGACCAGCTTCTGAATGGGGCGTGTTCCAATCATTGGGATCAGAAAACTGAAATCTGCTTTTCTATAAAGACCCATTGTTTATTGGTCAATCTATATTATTAGTTCACTTTGCCATGAACAGCCAGCAGAGGGTGGTGCTGTACGGAACAGCAAACTACTTAGTCCCTCTTTTTTTTTTTTTTTTTCTTTGCCTCCAGGACATTATCAAGTCTGCCGCTGATATGTGTATTGTATAAGAACATATGTCCTAGACAGTTATTATCATCATTGTTACATCAGCACCACGTCCTGGGCATTGTACTAATTGGCCCCTGTACAACGTAGGCACGTCGCCAGCATCATTCACCTGCGACTGATTTATTGGGGGAAAGTTTGTGCATATCATTTACTGGCATAGCTGCTGTCAAACAAAGGCAACGCCGGGCTTTGCTTACTTACTGCTCGCTACCTGGCAGCCTCTGTTCCCAGTCGACCTACAGGTGTGCGAGAGCTGTCACGCCGCTAATCCGCTTCAACACCTTTCTGCTTGTTGTGCTTTTATTTCCCAGATATGTGTCAGATTTCACAAACACTCTGCAGTCAATCAGGAAGAAGTACAAGCTGGACACCGTCCCTACTGATTCCTTATTCCTGGAAGATTGGACGGCCTTCCAGAACTCGGTCAGGTAAATGTCCCATAGGCCTCAATGTAATTTTGGCAATGTGTCCTTGTATACACAGGTCGGGGACAACCAGGCCTTGCCCAGATGTGAAATCACAAGACCCTGTAGATTCATTCAGTATAAGCTTAGCTGGCATGTTGACAAGGCATGACCCAGACATTCTTATGTGTACACAACTGAATATATGCATATTTGTATCATGTGTATAATGGCTGTTTAAAAAACTAAAATCTAAAAACAAAACGTTTATTTTAAATAAAACACAAAAAACTTTAATATAGCCACATATTAGTTTTAGTCTCCTTAATTTTCCTTAGTAGCATAATCTGCTTATTGACCGCAAAGTTTATACATGAACACTGTGTGGGCCATATAAATCCATGCCAAGGCACAGCTACATGTATGGGTGGCAGTAGTCAAGGGCAGTCCTGTAGTATAGTAATATCTGCCAATGTCTGTCTACTATGCAGTAGCCTCAACTATTGGAGTTCATGTTAGTCTCCAGGAATGTTGTGTAGTATGTAGAAAGCTTTACAGCAGTAAACTATATTTTCATACAGTAATAGTGTTTCTCCAGCTGTAAGACAACGTCCTGTGGCTGTGTCATGGCATAACCCTGGTTTTGTAGGCTGTGGTAACCTTGCCGTCTGTTCTTTCTAGGATCATAGCCACTTGTGGGGAGCTGTTACGGCAATGTGGAGACTTTGAGCAGCAGCTGGCGAGTTGGTAAGCAGAGAAGTGAAGAATGCAGGTCTTGCTTAATCACAGAATACAGGAAAAGTGTTGCTATTTGGAGGGAGGGAATCACTTTTAATGATGTAAAATCAGAAGAAAGCATGTGGCCCTAAAGTCATAAGTGATTGCAATATATATATATAGCAGAGATTGTTGCAATGAGCAGGCCATGCATTCTGTCAGTTCAGCCATATGCTGGAAACTTCCATAGGGGGTTGAGGAGAACAGACTTAGATGCAGGCCTCTGCCTTCAATGTGCTTGTTGATCCCTTACAATTGGGACACATCAGAAGTATAGCTAGTATGAGGCACGCCCTCACCATACTACCATACCATACCATATCATACCATATCATACCATGCTTAATTAATACAATAGAAAAGAAACTTCAAATTTTTTGATTGCCTTGATGGTGATTTCATATAGATCCTTAAGATTTACTTTGAAATGTGTGAACTTTAAACATACATATGCCTGTTGATTTATGATTACAGGCATGTGTACAAAGACTATATTTATATAAAAAAAAGTACAATTATAGGCCAAAAATAAAAACAAAAGCATCCTATGATTTGTATAAGACCCCATGTAAATAATGGAATGCTTGACATGACCTGGACTCCAACTCAACTACAGCTCTCGATCTGTACACAAATAAGTTGTGCTGTATACTGACACATTGACGTCAGGCACAGGATACATATGGTGACATTTAGTTTTCCTTTCTCCAAACCCTAGTACAGGGTAAAAAAGTTCACTATGGTCCGTGCAAGCCTCTTTATTGACATTGTGAACGTAGTAATAGTATAGTCATGAATAAAATGAACTACAAGTGAAATAAAAATAAGCAGCAGTCAGCACAATGTATATGCAGCTTTCTCATACCTTGGGGGTATATTTACTAAGCAGGGAGATTGCAGTGAAATTCGAATTTGGGGAAGTTGCCCATGGCAACCAATCAGATT
>JABWIB010004925.1:20792-38410 GCA_016617825.1 Platyplectrum ornatum
CAGCGTTACTGTTACACTGTTATTACACTTGTGCTGGAAACATCATCTCTCACCTGTAACACTGATTGCAACTAATGCACTAATAACTCCCCTGCAATTCAACATGGTTTTGAACACTTGTGAGTAAGTCGTGAGTAGGTCAATAGTGTCTAAACTCGGAATTTGGTCCTGTGTGACTAATTCAAAAAGCATCCAACCCAATGATCTGTAGGACCTTAAACAATGACTATTAAATGTATCCTTAAATGGCATTAATTGAAAAAAACTTAATTTATGAATTTATGAGGGGTCCCTGCATTAATGTTTATAATGTTCAAAACTTCCAACACTTTNCTGCAAATCCCTGCACCTTCCATATCAAAGCTTTATGTTTCCTAGAAGTGTATGATACGCTAGATGTTTTTTTATTTGAACAGCACTAATTTGGTAACTTGACCTCAGAAAACACAATATATCAATATCTTGTTATGCCTTTAAACACGTTCCAACAAACAGCACACACTGCCCCAAAGAAACTGAAGTGAAGATGTGAATGAGAACAATTTCCTCTCACGTTACCTTAGATGCTGTTGGAGTTGTTTGATGTGAATTTATAGAGCTCCATTGATCATTGCGCTGGATATTATAAATGACTGTGTAATTATGAATAATAACTCACCGGAAAACATGCTGAAAGTCAAGAAATTAAATCCACAAGCAATATGTAATTCCTGGGATATTAAATCATCCAATTAACAGCTTCAGAAAAGAAAGTGACTTCAAGGTTCTTTCAGCGTGAGCACTTATTGCCTTCTGCTCATTATAATCACTTTGTGTGTTACGTCACTTCTTAAATAACTAAAATATTTAACATACATTTTCTTTAGAGTTTGTAAAGGATTATGTTTCATGTGTACGAGGTGCTAACCTGTCATCATAGNGCAAGCGCGCACCCAACTATTCAAAGATATGGGAAAATTAAGGGCTGACTTTAATCAGCAACAAACTAAACCTCTCAAACTCCTCCCATCTAAAATACCACGCCTACCAGCAGATAGGCCACACCCCCTTGTCAGGCTGTAGTTTAGAGTTTATAAAGAAAGGCAATGGGTGTAGATCCTATCAGCGCTGGATGTTATGTGAATGAAAATGTGCTGTACATGTAAACTCACTCTATAAAGTCCAATGTCCCTTTCACAAGGGGTTAATGTTGTCCATATTTCATGTGGACAGTCTCCCTCATGCAAAAAGATAAAGAAAGAAGAAAATGGTAGAATTAAGAGTAATAATATACTTCCAATACATAAAAATCCTCTGGGAATTCTTTCCGATATTAAAGTATTTTATCCATGATATTTTGGAAGATTTTTCTGAATTGGAATTACATTATTCATCTTAATTCTACCATATTACCATTCTAATGTATTGACAGTACTATGTTATCTGTCTAATTTATTTTGTTAAATGAAACGTTACTATACACAGGCATTGCAGTAGTAAGGATGGGCACTGGTTTCACTTTAATGGGTGGACCCAGGCACACATGTGCTTTGTGCAGCACACCTGCAGGGTTCCCTTGGGCAATGGGAGCAGAAGTTTAAGTGAATTGCTATAGGTTACTCCAATCCTACATTTGCGGATCATTTCGTTTCATGATCACTTCGCTGCTCCAGCGGCCATGTGGAGAGGAGGTGTGTTGCCTGGGAACACGTTTGTTATAGACAGATCCCCCCAATCTCCCTGCTATCTCCCTGCTTAGTGAATTTTGGCCATGGAGTTTATTTATGGAATGTTTTTACCCCATTAAACTTGATCATAATAGTGAAATAATGAACAAGATTAGGTGAATATAGTCATAACTAAAGCTGGCCATACACTATAAGATAAATTGTTCCAATCAAAAGATTTTTCAAGAGTGGGCAAAACCATGTTGAATGGCAGGGGGGGCAAATCGAATTAGGTATAGGGGAGCGCTCTTTTGTATTCTTAAGAATAAAAATGTAACTTTAACACCATACATATATAAGCAAAAACTCATTTATTTATTATTATTAACATATAAATATTAAAATATTAGATCCAGAAATGTGGTTGCACTGGTCACACCATAGAGAATGCGTATAAATAAAATACAATTGTAAAAACAACCACTAAAGCCACAATAGTATCAGGTGCAAAGAAACTGCTGAAAGTCCCTCAATATCCCATAATGAGGGGAAAGGAGGAATCCACTGGATGAGTAGCTAAATGCTGGTAGGTACTACCCTATTGTGTGAAGGGGTATAGCGCTCCGAATGTTTGGAGGAGGCTCTCGTCTTATAGTGTGTCTCAGGTCTTGAGCAGTGTGGACCGTGACAAATAAAAGCAGCTGACACGTTTCGTCCGGCCTCTCCGGACTTTCTCAAAGCTGTATGGTTATGGTCATCTCCTCCCCCTCTTTTATCCAAGTTGTCAATCAATCAATCAATCAGAAAGCTCTAAAATTCTTAAAGGGGAAGTGAGTCTATAGATAATGTGAATTGGCATCTTTCAATCAATATATGGTATTTTATTCTTTGGTGTTCTAAAATCAATATACGTTAAAAATATATGTAAAACTCAGATGTCGGATCACAGGTATATGCCTGTAGATCACAACTTTTTTATTTTAATATAAATAGTGGGTTGCAAGTTCTAGATATCATAATTTAAATGAAAAAAATATAAAAATAAATATATAAAAACTATATAAAAAATATAACTATATATAAAAATATATGTAAATACATATTTTCAAACGTAAGTATACATATACATTCATTATCATGAATACATTCATTATCTAATGTTTAATATATTCTACTGGAAATTTGTATATATACACAAAAAAAAGGGGGAAAGGAGTTTTTTTTAAGGAGAGAGGAAACGGTTGAGGATATATGTTCTCTATTTTTAAGTTTCCACAAAGTCCAAGGCTTCATTTAAACCATCATGGTGGAGTGTTTGTAGTTTTAAAATCCATTCGGTTTCTTTGTTGCACAACTTTATAAACCTATCACCCCCCCTAGATGTGGGAACAACCCATTCCAGGCCCGTAATGGTGATACCCTCTACCTTCCCTTCATGTTTTTCCAAAAAATGTCTAGGTATATTATGTTTGCCCATTTTCTTAATAATGTTGAGTCTATGTTCCCTAAACCTCTCGTTCAGTGTCCGTGTGGTACGTCCCACATATTGTAGGCCACACGGGCACTGAAGGGCATAGACCACATATGTTGTGTCACAATTAATAAATTGTTTTATATCAAATTTCTTTCCCGTAGTTTTTGATCTTATTTCTTTTGTTTTGTTTTTAATAAATTTACATGTAAGGCATATTTTCCTATTACATCTAAAAGAACCCTTGGGTTTATCTGGAAACCAGCCATTTACAGAATTTTCCTGTTTTAATTCAGGTAACATACTTGGAGCAAGGAGATTCTTAAAATTTTTATTTTTACGGAAAATTATTTTAGTTCTCTTCGGTATCATTTTCCCCCAAAACATTATCACATTTCAATAATTCATAATTTTGTGTGATGATCTTTTTTATATTCATTGATTTCCGATTATAACAGCTGATGAACATCATGTTATCTTTCTCACTCTCCCTCTTTTTCCTTTCTTCATTTACTGTTCCTAAGAGTTTGGCTCTATCCAGACTTTTTGCATGTAATTTGGCATCCTCTAATATATTAAGGGGGTAATCCTTCTTTTTGAAATCTTCTATCATTAGATCTGCTTGGATCTCAAATTCTTCTATCTTTGTACAGTTACGGCGTAGTCTACCCATTTGGCTCTTGGGGATGTTATCAATCCAAGGCCTGTGATGTCCACTGCTATAGTGTACATAACTTACTACGTCCACTTCTTTTCTGAAGTTCTTGGACAAGATTTTATCATTTTCTACTGATAGAGAGACATCCAAATAATTCACTCCTTCTGTAGTATATTGTGACGTGAAAGATTATGATTATGTATTATGATTAAGAAAAGATACAAAATGATCTGCTGTCCTACAATCCCCATCCCAAATAAAGAAAAGGTCATCAATGTAACGGCCATAGAACACCTGGTTTGCGCCATATGGACCCTTCCAGATGTACTCTTCTTCAAAAAGGGCCATATATAAATTGCAGAAACTTGGCGCAAACCTGGTGCCCATGGCCGTCCCATGTAGCTGTAAATGAAACTCCCCATTGAACAAAAAATAATTATGTGTAAGGATAAAGTGAACAGAATCTAACAAGAAATTCTTCACGTCACCTGAAAGGGTCGCATCCGTGTCCAAAAAATGGGATAGTGCTTGGACTCCCAAGTCGTGAGGAATATTGGGTTACAGCGCTTGTACATCAAAAGAATGCATATGACTCCTTCCAGGTGACATTACTCAATTTTTGCAACAAGTGTATAGTATCCCGGATATGTGACTGTAAATTAACTACGTGCGTCTGAAGAAAGTGATCAACAATGCATGATAAATTGGATGTGAGGGACCCAACACCTGAAATAATAGGACGCCCGGGTGGATGAGATAGTGACTTATGAATTTTTGGAAGTAGGTACAGAACTGGAGTTATAGGATGCTCAATATGGAGAAAATGATATTCGTTTTTAGTTATTATTTGAGTATTTAAAGCCACTCTTAGAAGTCTGGTAGTTTCTCCTGATAGGTTACAGCGGGGTTATTTTGTAGTTTTTTTTATAGAACTTTACATCACTCAGCTGTTTTAGTGCTTCCTCAATATAAGTACCTCTATTCATAATGACAATGCCACCCCCTTTGTCGGGCTGTTTAATTACAATGGTCTTATCTTTGCTCAGGCTCTTAAGAGCTTGCCGCTCACGGGGGGGTGACATTGTCACAGAATTTCAGGTCCTTATTTCCCAACTTTACATAATTTCATAAAATCACCAAGTGTTTTTTTGTACAGCCGTACTTTTTTGATGAGTCGGGTTAAATGAGGACTTATTTTTAAAAAGATCTTTTGTTTGAATTTCATCTTCCTGTTTAATATTAAGGGTACCTTCCCTTTCATATGTCTTTTTCTCTTCCTCACCTATAGTATTATTTTCAGACCACAAGTTTTCAAGAATTGAGAAACATTTAATATCTGTCTCATCAAAAAGATCTTCTGTTTTTTGTTGTTCTTTTTTATTTTTTAGAGCAAAAAATCTTTTTCTACATAATCTTAATCTACAAATAAGCTATACATATCAGGGTTACTTATGGGGGCAAATGTTAAACCTTTTTTTAACAGAGCCCCTGAGAAATATGTTTTGGGTTTGCTCCTTTTTCTTCTTAATTCAAACTTTTGGGATTAGGGGGAGGAGATGACCATAACCATACAGCTTTGAGAAAGTCCGGAGAGGCCGGATGAAACGCATCAGCTGCTTTTATTTGTCATGGTCCACACAGCTCAAGACCTGAGACACACTACTAGTCACTCTATAAGACGAGAGCCTGCTCCAGTACGTTTGCTATTAGCCCGTAGAGCGCTTGTCACCAGCCCGTTGAGTGCCTGCAATCAGCTTGGGGAGCGAGAGACGCAAAATCAGCTGCCTAGAGGGGCGTTTCCGATCTATGGAGCTCACACGCGCTGTGTGAAGCAAAGACAGCAGCCTCTCTTCTTAAGAATACAAAAGTGCGCTCCCCTATTCCTTTGGTGTNTAAATAACCGTTTTTGGTTACACATACATAGGTGTACATTTTTCTTTAAAATTGAATTAGGTGCAATCAATATTAGAGGTGAGAGATGTTTCCAGCCCAAGTGTAATAACAGTGTAACAGTAACGCTGGTCAGTATCTGTGTGCAAAATGCAACAATATTCTCCCTGCATGCACACACTGACATTCATTTTACCCCCCCCTGCAATTCAACATGGTTTTACCCACTCTTGAAAAATATTTTGATTGAAACAAGTTATCTTATAGTGTATGGCCAGCTTAACTCAAAAAAAAATCAGCGTTCAGTTTAAAATTCCAAATATTTTTTTCTGATGCTTTAAGACAGTTTACCTTGGAAACCTAAACCAACATATAGCATGAGTCATTTTAGGGTCAGAGATCAGAGGCCAATAATATGAGGTAATTGTTCCCACTGTATATTTAACAATTCCAAGTGAGAGCTGCGGTAGGTCTCATAGAAAAGGGAGAAATGCATCAGAATGAAGAGTATGTGTATTCCATTTAAACAGTGGAAAGTTAAGTTCTTAACCGTAAAACCCTGTAATTATTTTATCTTAAGTGTTTATAAAATGAAATACTGCATTAAATGTCATTTATGAATTGCAGAATATGTGGAAGCATATTCATGCATAATGTGAACTATTAATAGGTGTAGCCACCACATCAGTGTATAACTAACAGCACGCTACATATTATGTAAATAACTAGTGCCAGTGGTTGGACCAAGGGGACTGTCAGCTTGAAATGTACTTACATGACTTCATACCTCCAGCCTCAGCACCCTCCAGAAGTGTGACTGTGAGTGGAATAAAGTAAAGCTGGCCATACACTACAAGATAAATTGTTCCAATGAAAAGATTTTTCAAGAGAGAGTAAAACCATGTTGAATTGCAGGGGAGGTAAAATGAATGTCAGTGTTTGCATGCAGGGAGAATACTTTATTGTTGCATGTTGCACANAGATACTGACCAGTGTTACTGTTACACTGTTATTAGACTTGTGCTAGAAAACATCATCTCTCAACTCTAATACTGATTGCAATTAATTGCCCCCCCCCTGAAATTCAACATGGTTTTTCCCACTCTTGAAAAATCTTTCGATTGGAACAATTTATCTTATAGTGTATGGCCAGCTTAAGTCTTAAGTCAATAGTGCCTAAAGTCTGGATCTGGTCCTAAATGAGAGAGCAAAGATTACTCTGTAGTTATGACAGCAGACTAATAACTGCACATAAATTACCTACCAGACTACAAACTATTTCAGTAATTCATCGCTCACAGCTATGTGCTGGTAAATGGCTCGAATAGAACTATGTAGTTTAAATTAATTTCAAATGCATTAAATATCTATTGCATGCACTCTGCAGTAAGTGTGCCACGTGTGTTCCCCAATGTGAAACATGTATACTAGAAGATCAGATACAGACTTCCAAGTAGGGGTGTTTTTGTGTAGTTGGGTTGTTAATAAAATTCAGTTCNCTAGATTCCAAGAAATGATACTTCTGGCAAGCCGGGTTGCTCTAGAAAGTGAAAAGGGATTAGTGTTACAATGTACAGTATAGGCTTACTGCATTTATAGTGCAAATAAGATGGAAAACTTAAGAAGTCTATGGGATTGATCCAGAGTTTGGGAGTAAGGGGCAAACAGGTGCAAGTGTAGACCTGGGCTAAACCAAACATTGAAGTGCAGGGGGAGGCAGCAAGTGTAAACTGTGAAAATAGAATTAGAGTTGTAAAGTGGAACTTATCTCAACTCTGTTTTACAAATGAGACATAAATCTGTGCAGGTTGTGAGTTCTATGTGCAAAAGCTGTAGTTACCATGCATGCAATCAAATTAATTGCGTGTATGTAAGGGAGGAAGGAAGGAAATGATTAGTGAAACACTCACAAAAATGAATATGGGTCTAGATACAGACCACAAAGGTCTGGAATTTTGAATGGAAGAGAGGAAAGTGAACACTCCTGTGCAGGGCACTGGACACTTATGAAAGCAGATCTATAGCATGGTTGCCAACTCTCCCTGATGTTAGTGATCTCCCTGACTCCCTGAAGTGCTGGATAATCTCCCTGATGCTCATTCAGTTCAAGAAAAGATTGTATTATGATCAGGGCTGGAAGTGGGGGGGTATACAGGGGTATGCCATACCGGCACTTCTGTCACTGATGTAATTGAAATACTACAAATCTCCATTGACTTCTATTATATTCTATGTTTCCATACCCCCACTTCTATTTGTCCATACCACCTCTTCTAAATTTCCACTTCGACCACTGATTATGATGATAGAATTCATAAATGGTGTCCTATTTCTATAGAGATGAAGAAGCCATTGTTTCTCCTATTTACAACNNTTACAATAAATAATGAAAGTGATTATTTACTAACAATTTAACAAACAAACAATACTAATACCTGCATTTTTATTGTGAAATAGTTCTCATGGCTGAGCTAGACACACCCATGGGTGGAGCTATCCACAGGACACACCCATTTGGTGGCCCAAGTTACACCCCTTTTGTGCAGCGCCTTGATAGTGCTATCACAATCTCCCTGATATTCATTTGAAGATGTAGGCAGCCCTGGTTCCTGATGAAATCCACCATCCATGCAAACTGCATGCAAAATAAAACACCCAGCCATGAGTGCCCAGGTGGCTGGAGAGGCTCGGGTAAATGTCCTAGTGTACAGGCATCAGGATTCAGCATCTCTTAACAGATCTTTCCTTGCTCATAACATTCTTACAAACATTTAGCGGGCAAAAACTACACAATTAGTTTCCGTCCCGGATCCTGCTAAACTCCGCCCCGTCTCCGCATAAACCCTTCCGCGACTCTCCAAACCCCACCCCTTCTGTCACGGTGATTGGGGCAAAATTTTATAAAAATAACCTCAATGCCTACCAGTATGTCCATTTATCGGTACAAACTGGGAGGGAGGTGGGACAGCAGGACAATCACCTGAAATCGGGACAGTTGGGAGGTATGTCAAGCAGCATTCAGAGATCCTAGCGCAGCACATTCTTATCCGGTCTAGTGTCACAATGAAGCTAGTGCAAGTTAACTTAATTAACTTCATCATTGCTGTAACTGCAAATTTCAGCTGGGATACAATGCACCTCATTCTAAGTATGCAGTCTGATATGGAATGCCCTTGAAGTGAGGCTTATTACAACGCTTACTATTTNAAAGCCTCTTCTGGCTCAAAAATGATTTTCAAGATGGTACAAAAGCAACAACTGCAGGTAAATGGCTGAAGTCGCTGGCACTGAATGGGGTTTTTTCTACTTTTCTCTTTTCAAAGCATCTTTGTTTCCCAATTAGTGACATGCATATGCACGATAAACTTCTGCACATGATGAGAGATTAAGGATTAGACACATTCCTCCATTCATTCCACAATAGACCTTGTGTAAGTGTGGGAGGTACTGGGTAAATTCTAGGACAATCTCTGACAAGCTCATTAATGATCAACTCACATATAAAAGCATTCGATGAAACAAGTGACACAAAAGTTGTGTGTTTGTGTTTTTCACATCCAGTGCATCATTCTCTACCCATTCCACCTAGTAGGGCTGATCCAGAGATACCTTTTGCTGGGTGAAAACGGGACAGAGTGCCGGGCTGCCCGATTTTGGTGACTGTCCACCTTCCATATATATATATATATAAGGGCACAAACTGGTGACAATGGATTTTTTTTCTTTATTTGATGTTCCCCTGGCTGTTCCCAGTTCCTCCTACTCTGCCCCATTACTGTAATGGGGACAGTTGGAAAGGTATGGTATTGTGCTTCCCAGCCCATGATTGTGTGCTCTTCATTTCTGAGCATGCTCAGTGCAAAATCACAGAGAAATGTCAACTGTACACAACCCATTTTACTGGAGAACAGAACTACTTACCTGGGTGATCTGTATGGACATCCAATCCTTTAGAGATTCTGACACCCATGTCATAGACTATTAGAGTGTCATCTAAGGACCTTGTCCACATCTTAAGGATTAATCCCATACGCCCCCTACTATCTTTGCATTGTGCTTTCCATCTTCCATCTGCTTTTATTACAGAGGTGTCATTTTTTTGATAGCAGAAAACACCTTTTTTTGCAGATGTCTGGATCAGGTCCAATATGCCTATAGCGCAACGGTCACGAGTATAAACTGATCAATTCCTGCAATCTATCGCCATGTCCTAAAAATGACAATTTCAGGGCTACATCTAGATATCTGGAGCTGGATTTGCATACAGGAATGAGATACCGGAATGAGATTTGTACAAATGCAAGTTTTTGTTACTTGTATATGAAACATTGTTGATTATGACCCAAAAATGATTCTTTCACGTGGGGCTAACAATCTTCCACCCAGGAAATTCTTAAACTAAGAAGACTAGAGGATTAGCAGGGCTGAGAAGACATATTAGTACAGTATGAGCAAGAGGGTATAAGAGAGAGTAGTTCTGTCCCCAGGGAGCAGCTTATGCGCCCAGACATTACAACTGCCTTATACACAGACTAAATTCATAGACATAGAATATGTAAATGCTACACATTCTGTATATGTAAATGATGCAACAGTTACTTGGAAACAAATGCATAATGGCTACAAATGTGATTCATCAGCATAAGANCAATAGTTTGATTATCTGACCTAATGGCTTAACTTTCAATTCATCATAAACTACTGTGTGACACATAGGTAATGCTATGCCACCCGTCATTGTGTTACANGCTATAGATGGGTACAAGNCACCTGCTCATCCTTCACCCAAGAAGTATATGGCAGCCTCACTGCCATCTAGATATTGCCAACGCCANTGTATGTAGATGCACCTCCTAGGGCAATATTAGGCAGCTTCATAGGGACCTGCCTCTTATGGTAGGGTTTATGTGTATCGCGTCCACAGACTGCACAGGAGAGGGGAGTGACATGGGAGTTCACTTACCTCTCCCGTGGGGTGTTAGCACCCCCCCCCCCCATGTTTATGGAGTACGTACAGTGGTTTATTATGAATCTGGTTCATTATGTTCTCCATTCACCAGAACAGAATGTATGCAAACAGTAGTGGAATGAATTATACTGGTGTTAGCATTTCAGCACTCAACATAATGCACGTTATTAAATCAAAATTGTACCTGAACAAAACATTAAGACTGGTGACTAGTACACTTGCTCACTCAGGCACATCTGATCAGACTGTATGTATATTTATATATTNATACAGTGTAATTTTAATGTAAGTGGCTCCATAGCAAATTGAAAGTAAATTGAATGGTTATGATGATTAATATTAAGTAGGAGCATTAGGTAAAATGTCAGTCAGTAACCGCACTCTCTGGGAACGTTGATATGTTACAGTGAAACTGTGCGTCTGAGAACATGTAGTGGTTTCTCAGCATTTGTGGCCATTCTGAGAAACTCTTCTCATCTTTGTTCTAATCATCATATGAGCTATATCGCTCCAATACTCGTGTTCTCTGCTCTCAGCTGTAAAGCATTTTGAGCATTCAGCTTTCATGTTCCCTAGAATTGCCTCCACATGCTCTAAACAAATGTGTGTGCTGATATACAATGGATTATACCTTAAGAAGCATTGTTATTTTTATTAGCTCCCCTTATATTTTATGGATATTGTAATCATTATTACTAGTAATCTGACAGATCCAGGCCTGATCCTGGTGTTATCACGCTTCTGAGTAAAACATTTCGATAAAACCAAGTAAAAAAACCAAGACATCTATATTTCGACATGACATATTTCAGACATATTTCGACATGATAACCATTCCAAATCCCACTCATCTACGGCTAAAAACCAATTTTCTGTCTTTATTGCAGAAATGATCACCTTATCTTCTTATTTCCCATTTGTCCCCTCCAGTCCTCTGCCCGGCATTCTCTCCACTGCAGTGCTTCGAAGGGGCCTAGTGGAGATCTAGTGGTAATCTAGTTGGTCATGTAATCTACCTCCAGGAACCTCCCTGACAGTGCCGCACCCATCAACCATACCATGAAGAACCTAATCCTGAGCACAGCATCTGAATCCCTGGCACCAGAAGGTAAGTCTTTCACCAACCCCATCCCATTATACTAATACTAAACCTACCTCCTGTTCCATTACCTAACCCTCCTGCAACCTAACTTTAACCTTCCGTCTGTAGAAAGAGAATTCACCATAATAAATGGGTAAGTTACCAAAATACTTACTGTTATTGAAATAGTGCTTTTGATTTTTTTTTAGGTTTATAATACTTTTTCAAAATACAGATCTGGAATTTCAAAAAGGTAATTTTCAAAAAGATGCAACCTCCTGACAGACATCTAACCAGGCCAAGCTTAGTCTAATGTGTGTATTGCACTATTATGTCTATAATGTCCTATATTATAAAGCACCAGTTTGCTATAACTGTGATAATGACCAGATCCAGACTTACATACTCTCTTTAAAAACTTATGAGTGTAAAGTTACAGGTGGACAACACCATTTTGATCAGCAGGGGAGGTAAATTACAAACAGTATTAGAGTTGATAGCACAAGTGTAATAACAGTGTAACAGTAACGCTGGTCAGTATCTGTGTGCACAAGGCAAAAAAAAATAGTCTCACTGCATGTATTTGTTTTACCTCCCCTGCAATTCAACATGGTTTCACCCACTTGTAACTTTATGCTCATAAGTTTGGATCGGGTTCTCTGTGTGGTTTGTAAAAATACATAATAATAATTTCAGCAATATACAGCAAATATAAGTATACATTGCTTTATAAAAAATAAGTCTATCCTGCAACACCATGTTAATCAGATGGGTCATCCAACGCAAGGAGCCATTTCCTGCAGACTCTGTGAACGTTTGATTTTTTTAGGTGATCTCTGGCAGCTGACAATACATCTGTATAATCTCCAGGAACATCCACAGACACAATTCTTCTCTTCAGGGGACCGAGCTGCCTACACCTTTAGAACTTCCTTTCACTTGCCGGACACTGTTACAAATAAAGCATGTTTGTATTGGCTTCAGAGGCATGAAATTGCATACGTCTGTAATTTTGTCTGTGGTTTTGTTGCTCTATGTTGGTAATAGAAGAAAACATTGATGATGGAAGAAAAAAAAAAGAAGTTACTAATAGCAGTGAGCATTTACCCATGTTCTTCTGCTGTAACTTATTAAAACCATATATAAAGATGTGTTTGTTTTGTGAGGTGCATTCAGCACACATTGTATTTCGGAATAATCTTGCAGGAGTGACACCGAGCAGAAAGACTTAAAAGAGACTTTAATTTAGCTAATAATGAGTCATCTGTCTCAGGATTAGGCTTGCAGTCTCCCTCCTTTATCCACGACTTTTGTGTGCAGTCAGCTTTTGTGAAGTACATGACTCTGTCTATGTTTCTGCCCTTATTGTTCCATTCTTAATCACCTCTGGCCCGGTAACAAAACGTTACTTTAATAAACTTATTAAACAGCCCAGTCATTGTAATATATATTTATGTGGTAAGATCGCTGGCATACTTCAAGATATAAGTAATTCCGTGTTGGCTCCTCGACGCATTACAGACATTTTATGTGTCTAAATGTTTAAATTCCTGACATTTAATCATAAACAGAATTATTTGTACATTGTGCTGCCCAGAGCTCAGTACAGTATGCTGGGATGAATACATAATAATAATAATAATAATCATATTATTTCAGATTGCTACAATCTAATGATGTAATTATGTTGTAAAAGCCATTGTATACGAGTCTGAAAAGTATCATTCTAATAATGCCCTATCTCTAATTATTACATTTCCCATTTTCAGGCATACGTCTCAGGCATAGGAATTGTGTATTGATCCATAAAATCTGGAATATCTCTTGTATGCGAGTATACTCTTACATCCGACTCATATTGTGTAAATTCTATTGTGATTCAGTCAAATTCTATTTATGTGCCTCCCGCTTATTACAGTATAAAATGATTGCCTATACATATTACGTGCTTTACATATTACATTGCTGGGTCTCCAGGTTAGGTGACATCTATCACCAGCATTGCAGTTGTTGAGTTTGTACAGATTCACAAGGGACCAATCAGCAGCCACGGGTGTTATGTCAATCAGGACCCTTTATCTAATGGTGTCATTTTATACTCGAAACCACTTTCTACTACTAATGAAACCTGATGATTTTATTGGTCCCATCATCATCATCATCATCATCATCATGCAGATATTCCCTTTCAGATTCACAAAACCATCTATACCGGTGATGATGCCAGTACTACTAATTGTCATTTTATGGGTAGTTCCACTAAGGAGACTTTTGGATCACTGGGCAGAAACTGTCTTAGACAGCTGACAAATGCTCAGGTATGAAGGCTGCCCTAGGAAGACTCTTTGTATTGAGGCTTTCTTCTCTGGGTTGAAACATCCAGATGGTTATTATGTGACTGTAGACTTTTCTTCATTATAATCAATCTTTAGGTACATGGATTCTACCCTCACATTATCCTGTGTTCATATAATAAGCAGTTTTACTGTATACATTCTGTGCAATGCAGTAACAATAAACATCACTCATTCAGATTGAAAATGCGAATTCTTAGATTTATGTCCTGGAAGTAGAATCCACTAGTAACAAGTTTCTCAGCTGGCGAATTAAAAATCGAAACTACATATACTTTTTATGTAATTTTTTTATGTAATTGTTATAGAATCATTGGTGGCATTGACTGGTCGTTCTAAGTTTATCAATGCCCTCACAAATATTGCCGATTAGCAGTATGGCCCATGGTGAATAATTACTAACATTGTCATTGCGTGTCTATGCTTCCTGTTGTACTTCCTTTTTATTTTAATCTTTTTAGTTTGCTGGGGTTTCATTAGAAACATTTTACAAAAAAAAAAACCCCATACATATAATATTATCGAAAACATTAAAATACATCTTCTGTTTCCGAATTAGCTGGTTTTTTTTTAACTCAGAAGCTGTAATTGGGAAGAAAGTTCATACTGTGAGGAACAGTTGGCCATTGGTTAAGATAATATTGGTTTGGTTGTTCAGGTAACCCCCACTGTTTTTGCATGGTGGTATGCACCATGTATAGTGACAGAGACCAGAAGGGTTTTGTGTCCGGTTTTGTTTTTTCTACTTCTGGTAAATAAACAAACGTTTCTTCTATTTATACAGTTTATTTGACCTGCTTCTCAACTGCACTAAACTAGCGTATTGATTATCTGGAGACACTTTTTCCCTCTCTCTCTGTATATTCTCTGAATGGTTTAACCTCTGATAGCTACAAACATACAAATAATGACATAACAGCCATAGTAACATATTTATTCACAGGTCAAATCTCCATGATGCCTTTTGGAGACCTGTTGGAGACCAGGGCTATAAAGGTGGTGGTTCATTTGATTTCCTAACCCTAGGTGTAGGGGTGCATGGAGGCACAGAACAATGGCACCAGCCAGACCACCCTTTATATGGGCCTGGAAGCTAGTGCTAGTGCTGATCCACCACTGTAAATAATGTTAGGGTGGTGGGGTGGTCCTGTCCGCCCTCCCAGTTTTTAATTATTGCTTTTTTTTTGCCTTTTTTTATGGGGATGCATAAAAATGTTTCCTTTTCCGACTTCACCTAATGGACGCGCTGGCCCTGGCCACAGGAGGCAGGTGACAGCTGCAGCCAGCAGAAGCATTTCCATTTTGATGACACTTATAACTCTAAAAACCTGTACGAGTATGAAGGAACAGGGGAGCTGATCCTGAGTCGCGCCGTGCGTGTTTTTTTTATTCGAACTGCGCATGCGCACAGAACACTGAATCGCACGCTTACGCACATTAGCGTCTCCAGGGCTCTGCGTCTCAGATTTTGGAAGTGCAATTTATGGGCGGGCCAGCATATTATAATGAGATTTCAGGGCGTGCCTGTTGCGTCTCGCACTGCGTATTGCGATTATTAGCCATCTGCGGCTTTTTGCTTGCGGCTGCCTGGGGATGGTGCAACTGGTCTATTTCCTATACTTTGCAGATCTTTGCAATAGTTGTAGGAAGTGTTCCGTGGCCTGTAAACTTTTGTTTTGTACAGTACTTGCATCTTTGATGTGTCACCTCCTGTGACAGCTTATATTGGACAATGTGGATTTTTGTGCACTTTTTATTTACAGTCAAAACAGTGAATTAATTTACATTATCAATTTTCCAGCTACTTGAGTTCTGTGGGACTGTATAATATGTTTTAATTTTTATTAGCTAATGATAGGTAAATGTGACCACTCCTACAACATAATCATTTTATGGATTAAACGTATGGTAGTGAAAAATAAATGAAGAATAAAAAGTATAAAATTTAATGTCAGTGCTGTAAAGGAAACGCTTAAACTCGCTTTAACCAAACAGGTCATTTATTATATTTAGGTTCACCAAATACATTACATTCATTTAACATTGTTCCCTCAGTTTTGTCACAAATCCACAAAATAAAAAAATTCCAACAAGACGCAAGACGTCAAAACTAAAAAGGCGCTAAACTGCTCCCGGGCGCGCAGTGTGCATTTTTAGCGCAATATTCACAGTTGCGTTTTTTAGCCAAAAAAATGCAGCTTTGCATTATACGCAATGCGCAGGTACACAACGCATGCGCTAGTGCAGCGCCGCAACTCAGGATCAGCTCCAGGGAAGTGGCAAAAAAACAATCACTGTTCTAAGTATCTAAGCATGTTTTTTTTTAATTATTAACATTTTTACATTTTTACTTAAAAGTATAAAAACCCCTTTCATGCGTTAGGTAAACATTCACCTGTATAAGTTTATCCATTGTTTCTTTAATTCATTTTATTTATCAATTTTATTTTAATAATCTATATTTAAGTACATTTTTTTTATTTATAGGTTTTTATGTATTTTATTTTTATATTTTGTATATTTACATTTATTTTCCTCTCTATTAAAACATTTTTATATCCACTCAATTTTCAAACGGTGAAATATTGAAATCCAATCAAGTTTCTTAACTATCCGTATTTTACTGCTCAGTTAATTGGACATATTTTTTCTGGGACCCTCCGATCCCTAGACGGTCAGATATTAAAAAGCACAGCTGGGGAGATTGCAATTCTTGTTTAGGGGAGTGCGTGGTTCGTGGATCTAGCTTTTCCATATTCTTATCCGGTCTGTGGGATTAAGTCTGCCACATAAATCTGCATCAGTAACAACATAACCTCTGCCATCTCATACATTAATTATGATTAATAGGAGTTTGTGTTTCATAAAACAGCAATTCACACAGGGCATTTCTAGATATT
Organism: Platyplectrum ornatum; assembly: GCA_016617825.1. Taxonomy (NCBI): domain Eukaryota; kingdom Metazoa; phylum Chordata; class Amphibia; order Anura; family Limnodynastidae; genus Platyplectrum; species Platyplectrum ornatum. Next base: position 37,762 of record JABWIB010004925.1, read on the forward strand.
CTGATAACAAATGGATTAGGGGTTTGCAAATAAAAACAAAATATAATATATCAAGGTTCGGTGGTATGCTTTAAAAGTTGAGGAAAAACATCTGCACTGGCTCAGCCTGCACATTATCCTCCACACTGTGGAGAACTCCCGCCAATAGATCGCAAACACATTTATTTGTTCAGTGCTTCGAGTATCAATCTGCAGGCCTGATAAGCAGACGTTGTAACTTATGGAGCAGCAATGTCATNTTTCTATGAAACAGTCAAGCTGTGTCCACATACAGGGTTTCAACCTGTATTTACTATTATTTATATCATTTAATATAAAATAAAATANATTTTATGACACAACATGACACACATTGGCCTTGTAGTAAGAGGATGGCGTACGAATCTAGATGGGTGTGGTAAGGCGGGTGACAGAGCTGCTCGCAATGTATTTATACACAGAACCCTGCATTCATTCATGGAGTGATGAGCNCTGTTTTAAGCAGGGGCTGGCTGGCGAATTTGAGCCTGGGATTATGGAGCCACACCCTTGTATAAGCCACGCCTCCAACTGCGACATCACAGTCGGCTGACTGGGTCTCACTAATACATATGGACCATATGTATGGAATCGCCAGGTGGTTGCTGGGGTCGTCAGTGAATGGGGAAAC
>JABWIB010004926.1:0-18843 GCA_016617825.1 Platyplectrum ornatum
CAACCAAAATTCACCACTAACTTAAAGTACAATGTGTCACAAAAACACAATCTCAGAATCAGTTGGATAAGTTAAAGCAGTGGTTCCCAAACTGTGTGCCTAGGCTCCCTGGGGTGCCACGATGCTCTCATAGGGGTGCCACTAAATGTCTTTTTCGACATGGTGGCACATTGCAAGTGTTTCTTAGAAGCACAATTTTACTTCTTTTATAGGAGCAACACAAGATTTAATATCATTCTGAAGTATTTCTGTCTTTACCTAAATAGTCATTACACTATTTTACTCATGAACTTAAAAAATGGGAAATNATTTTGTGTTAAGGGGTGCCTTAAAAAATTAATGAGACCCTAAGGGTGCCTCGAACTCGAAAGTTTGGGAACCACTGAGTTAAAGCATTAAAAAGTTATTACCAAATAAAGTGACACATGTCAGATTTGTAAAATAGGGCTTGGTCTTTAGGGACCAAATAGGCTGCGTCTTAAAAGGGTTAAGCAGCACATCTTAAGCTAGAATTATACTACAAACATGATAACATTATAACATACTAATGCAGCATTACGGTTATGATGGCTCTAAAATAGAAAGGTAAAAAAATTATCTGGAATGAAACATATTTAAAAAAAAAAACATAGATGTCATTACATCTGCAAATCAATCTTCTTTACTCTCTCTAACTAAGGTACTGTTGTGCTCGATAACTTAAATGGCACCCATGTGATCATATTTTTTGTTATATGCTGATCCATGCTACAAAAACAGAAGCTTTTAACTTTGTAGTTTTGTTGATTTGTATTCCTAAATTGATCATAACTATACTAATTCAAACCATTAATATCAACAACATGGCTTTATTTAATTCCACTGTCGTTTTAATTAAATTTAATCCAAATAAATATTTGAGTGGGTTCGTGTAAATGACTGATTCCAAAGAAATAATTGTATTAACAATCTTTTCATATCTCTTTTGTGTAGAACAAATCACGACACCTATGTAAAGTTAAGATTAAAAAGATTTTCAAAAGTGAATAGAAATTCTATAAAAAAAGGTCACTGGCATTGTCATAGAAAAGAAAACTTTTTAATAAGTCAGACTTCAGTAATGATAGCTTTTACAAAAGAAGAATTTGAAATGTATGAGGTATTAAAATGTAGAAAATATAATTCTAAAAATAAGGGACAACCGAACCTTGACTTTTATTCTATTTTCAGTNATCTAAAATATGGAAAAGAAGATTTTAGCTTCTTTTGTAAAACTGNTTTTTTTTAGTGAACTATTTTGCCTTCACAGGTTGTTGCTCTTGCTTAAAAACAGTTAAAAATTATTGCAAAATGTGATCAATTTCAATTTGAATGAAATATCTAATGGGTAAAATCTTTACAAGAACAACTGTTACTTTATGAACCTTTTACAGCTGATCCATCATGTAACAACTGTTACTTTGCAGAAAGGATAGAGAAATTCGATTTATAGCTAACATGAGCACTACAATTATTATACTTCCCACTGTCAAGGAATATTTAACACAGGTTTGTGAAGGGTAAAGTTATTTGCAAGAAATATCAACCTAGCTTTATATGACATCCCATGTTAAATTTGACCGACCTCTCCCAAGTCCCATAATTTGCAAATCTAAATAATATAAGCTTAAAGTATTTCTGTGCTGATCATATTAAACATTAATAAGTAAAGAATGAAGAGAAAATTTACTAAGCGCCGACATGCAGCACAGCATGTTTCATGGCAAGTTTTTTTTGTATTTACATGGTCGAGATGTAGTAAAAGCGCTGTGTTCTTGCCAACATCTTACTGTTGTTATCTTGTTCGGATGAGTTTTAACATAAGGGACATAAAGTGTACAGAATCCAGAATCAATTAATTCCTAATTGGAATCCCTTTATAAATCAGGCTGATTATGTTATAAGGTTGGATGTTGTTTGCTGTTTCAATAGAAAATTTTATATACTTGAATGTTTTCTTGCACTGGCTGTTTGAGAGTACCCTGTCCATTAGCAGCCCCAGGTCCAGTCCCGGCCATTANTACATTGCTCTGAGGCCACCTAGAGGGAGGTCCCTGTTTACACTAACAGACACCACTGTCACTAGCTTAACGTGCATATGGTTGTATCTGGGTTCTTGCCAAGGCGCCTATATCCTGCTGCAGTCAAATTTGAAAATGGACAAATGCAAGAGGGTTAGCTGTTGGGTAAATGTAGTTTTATTATAAATGTAGTCCTTTATTATACCCTGTCTGATATTTGTATTTAAATGAAATTTTTATATTATATATGCACACCACCAATATTATGAGGCACACCGGAATATATGTTTTGCTAGGTTCAGGTGCCTTGATAAGGTGGCAGATATTGTGTGTCTTGTTGTCTTCTGCATAATCTGGCCTTGCAACAATCATGGAAAGATGATTTACAGTAGTAGCAGATTGTGAGAGTGCAAAAAGTTCTGAACCATCTAGGTCAGGGATTCAGGCTAATTTTTTTCTAAACTGAGTCTTTTTAAATCCTGTCTTCCTTGTTTTTTTCTTGCGTGTTATCACATACTTTGTTTTAATATACGTGTTAATGAAGCATTAAAAAAAAGTCATAATTGACAAGCATTAACTAATGATGCATTGATTTTACTTAATTAATTAGAGAAATCATACCACAAATGATATTGCCTCTTGTAATGTTTTTATAGTTTAAAAAGTATTAAACCAAAACTACTCACACCACCAAAATGACCAATTTTACATTTACCATATATACTGATTGCAATAAATATACTTATTCACCATCCAGTAAATAAAAGTAATATTTCCAACCTCTGGGCTTGTAACTTAGGTTAAGCATACCCAGGTTAGCTTAGCACTCATTTTCTCACCCACTGCGCTAAGCTGATTAAAATCAGGTTATAAAACAGAGGTAAGTCGCTTTAGATCACTGTGGCACTGCTGTTCATGCATGATTTGCATATGGAGTTGCTGCAAACTTGGCTCCCTAGTGGTTTGGCTTGCAAGTGGTGTTGATGTACTTTGGGCTGTACTTTGGGCTGTTGGTGGCAGTGTCACTTCTGGAATTAAAGTTAGGGTCACACAGTCCTCTGTGTCATCGTCTGTTTACACAAAAATCACCATTCATTTGGATTGGACATATGTTTTTGTTAACTTATATATATGTCATGCAATCTTCATTGGATCTTCCGATGTAGGTAAAGTATGTTATATATATATATATATATATATATATATATATATATACCCTCATTTGCATAATATCAAACAAACACAGGTTGTAATTTAAGATTATAACATGTTTTATTAACTAAATATCTGTATTTTCATGAATTAGAATATCAAATCAAATCAAAAGAACATCATGACTTCACATTGTTCCAAAGGNGATTTGCATATGGAGTTGCTGCAAACTTGGCTCCCTAGTGGTTTGGCTTGCAAGTGGTGTTGATGTACTTTGGGCTGTACTTTGGGCTGTTGGTGGCAGTGTCACTTCTGGAATTAAAGTTAGGGTCACACAGTCCTCTGTGTCATCGTCTGTTTACACAAAAATCACCATTCATTTGGATTGGACATATGTTTTTGTTAACTTATATATATGTCATGCAATCTTCATTGGATCTTCCGATGTAGGTAAAGTATGTTATATATATATATATATATATATACCCTCATTTGCATAATATCAAACAAACACAGGTTGTAATTTAAGATTATAACATGTTTTATTAACTAAATATCTGTATTTTCATGAATTAGAATATCAAATCAAATCAAAAGAACATCATGACTTCACATTGTTCCAAAGGTACTAGAAACTTTGGAAGATATCTGCAAACTTGACTCTTCCTGAAGCACAGGTGCNGAAACACCAGCAGCAGGAGCTGCAACACCTTCAACTTGTACTGTTGAATGAAAATTTTCAGCGCTACAAAAATAATTCAAAGAAGTCCCGTTATGTGTATTGCCGTCTCTATTTAAATAGTCCTTTTTCTCCGCCTTATTGGTGTCCTGCGGTATCCTCTATAGAATCCCTAAAGAATGGAAGTCTCTTGTTCCAGATCTCCTTTATATGGACCCTGGGGAATAGTAGTCTCTTTTTCCAGATCTCCTCCGTCAAATCACACTCAGAAATAAGGAGAAGTAAAAGATAGTGTAGCTTGTTTCATATATATCCCAATCACCTTTGCTTCTCAATCATTCTACTTACAATATTGCAACTTGATCAATAGCCTTAAGAATCCTTCCAATATGTTGGACTCCGGAGTGGGGTATANCTCAAAGAGGAAAAATATATATAAGTGCAGACTTTTAAAACACAACAGTGGTTAACCCTTGATTGTGCTTACACTATCTTCCTCTTTGGTCTGTGCNTTTTATCCTTCCACCGGATCCAGGATATAGGCGATCTTTCTCCAAGTCCCTCAAATATCAAAGTAAAAACAATAGTGCACCACCATACAAATAAGATAAATCAAATGTAATTCCAATCAGTTATGCTCACATGTATTGATATTTGAGGGACTTGGAGAAAGATCGCCTATATCCTGGATCCGGTGGAAGGATAAATCGCTTCGNTTTTTTTTCAACCCTACTTACCCCTCCTTTCCTCGCTGGCATCTACCTCCTAACGGGCTGCTCTAGATGAAACACCACTTCCCTGTGGTGATGCCTCCCAAACAGCAGCGGCCGAAGATCGATAAGCCTGCTCTCGCCTCCAATATGGCCGACGGGACAGGCACCTCTGGCAGGAACTCCTTGCTGTCTGACGGCTCCTCTGAGACCTCTGCTGCCTCACTCCCACTGACGGTGACCTATGAGGATGTGGTGCAGGCGGTACAGGATTCCATGGCGCCTCTCTTCAAGTCCCACGTGGATTCAATTGAAGAAACGCTTGCGGCGTTCCAGGACCGGCTGGCTTCACTTACCCAATGAGTCTCAGCTGTGGAGACCATCATGGTGACTCGTTCACAGACCTGCAGACCCTGAAGGAGATGACACAGGCTCTAAAGAAATCCCAACACTCCATGCAAAACAAGCTGGATGACCTGGAGAACCACTCCAGACGGAACAACCTCCGTATGGTCGGTCTCCCTGAATCCTTTAAGGGCCCTGCTTTGTTAGACTTCCTTCTGCAGACCCTGCCATCTTTATTGAATGTTCCTGATATCAGCACTACATTGATTGTGGAGCGGGCACATAGAATCGGACCCCCCCGTGCAGATGCCTTCAACTGCCCACGTGTTGTCATCTTCAAGTGCCTCAACTACCTCCACAAGGAGGCGCTGTGGGCGGCATCCAAGAAACTGGATTCAATTGTCTGGGAGGTCAAGCGTTTACAACTCTTTCAAGTTTATTCTGCAGAGGTGTCGACTGCCCGGAAAGCATTCACGCCTGTCTGTTCAAAGCTTGTTCGCTCTAAGTGCAAATTCGCTCTGCTATACCCTGCCCGGCTCCGCTTGTTCCTGGAGGAAGGTTTTCAGGACTTTCTGACGGCACCTGTCNCCTTGGCCTATCTGGCAGAAGAGGAAGCAGCGGATCCTCTTCATGCCACCGCTACTACATCTTCCGCCTCCTTGTCTGGTTAGCCTTTCCGCCTACCGCGATGTTCCTGCTTATACCCTGCTCCATACCTGATGTTGGCGATTTGGATACCGATGCCTCTTCTGGACGCCTGTGTGAGTCTTGCTTGGTGCATTCGTGGCAGTGATGACCCCCCTCGATCTGTTGGATTTCTACCCCATGGNCTGGGACTGCTGTGGACCCTGTTTTTCCCTTGACTTGGGCTCCTGGCCTTCTCCCCGACCTGTCATTGGGACCTGTCTCCCTTTCACCTTTACCTTTTTGGATGCTGTCTCTGTGACTTATCAGCTCTGTCCACCTGACCGTCAGTGCACATGAACAGATCGGCTGCATTGGCCTCCCCTTCACCTCCCCCTCCCCCCTCCTTCTCCCATTCGCTTCCCCTTCCCCCCTCCCCCTAACCGCTAGCCATAACTCTCTGTTCTCCCCTGGACTTTTGCGGTATTAGGGTGGGAGATCAGGAGGTGAAGCTGGAATTATTTGCAGATTACATGCTTTTATATGTCTATAACCCTGCCCGATCATTGCCTGCTATCACCACTCTGATTTCCCAATTTGGTAGTTTTGTGGGCTACCGCGTCAATTTCCAGAAATCGGAACTGCTCCCTTTCACTCCCTCAGCGCACCCACGCCACCTCCCGCCTATAGCCTCCACTTTTAAGCTCGCCGGCTCCTCTATTGGATATTTAGAGATAAACCTTCCTGCTTCCTTGTCATCTCTTTATCGTTTGAATTTCCCTCCTTTACTCACCGAGCTTTCTAGATGATTGGACTCTTGGATGTTGCTGCCTCTTTCCCATCTGGGTAGCGCGGCGGTTCTTAAGACTGTCCTGTTCCCCAAGTTGTCTTATCTCTTGCAGATACTGCCAATTGCTTTGTCTCCCTCCGATGTCAGGAAGCTCGACCGTGCCTTTTCTAGATTCCTTTGGCAAACCAAAAAACCTAGGGCAAGATATGCCCACCTGCAACTCCCCCGCTCTCATGGTGGCCTGGGAATCCCGGATATTCCATCCTTTACGTTGGCTGTCCACTTCCGCTATCTTTCTGAATGGATGTTGCACAGGGGGACCTATGTCAATCAGCTACTAGAGGTAGCCCTTTTTTCCCCGTTCTCTCCTTCTGCTCTGCTTCTTTGCCCTCCCTCTTCTCTCCCGGATGGACTGCTCACTAATGTTCTTTTCTCTACCACCTACCCAGCATGGCGGCAGCTCAATAAATGTTATAGACGGGATGCATGTCACTCTCTCTTCACTCCCTGCTGGGGTAATCCGTCTTTTTCCCCTAGTCTGGACAATGCCTCCTTCNGTACCTGGTGCCGCAAGGGTATACATTCTACCAACAATGTTTTTGGCCCTGGTGGTGGGGTTCTCCCCTTCCAAACACTTCGCGAAAGATTTNACCTCCCACATTCTCAATTTTATATGTATCTCCAGTTCCTTCACTACGCTACCTCTCTTCCACCCCCTCTATCTGAAGGGCTTTCCCGAGATCCACTCATGTCTTNGCTTTCCTATACTAAATCTCACCAATATCGGACGCGCCTCCTGCAGCCGGACCTCCTTCTCCTATGCCTGGATCGTCATTGGGGTTCTACAGTCGCCAGATGGCAGGCAGATATCCCTCATCTTGTTTCAGCCTCTGCTCTCCTGGCATTCCAGGACCACACTCTTCATTTTCTGACCTGTGCCCAATTGCAGGAGGTGCATAGTAAGACACTGCACTGTATGTATGTTGCCCCACTCCAGCGGCGTCATATGGTACTTGCTGAGACGGGCTACTATCCCAAATGCAGGGCCCCGATGGCGGATTTTATGCATGTATTCTGGCATTGGAAGATCCTGCGGTTTTGGAATAAAGTGGTTTCTTTTCTTAACTCTTTGTTTACGCTAGCTTTGACTTGTGACCCGGCTGCCCTGCTCTGCTCGGATTTTGCTGGTTGGGACCTGGGACAGTGGAAGCATGAGATCCTGCCATTTTTGAAGGTGTTTGTTGCGGTAGCGAAGAAGACCCTCCTGGAACAATGGACTTCTAAATCTCCACCTATGCTTAGCACAGTGCGTAGCCACCTCCTCCGTATCTGGATAGAAGGGCGACCCTCCCGGACATTGAGCGTGGTGTTTCCAAATTCTTGAAAAAATGGCAACCATACATCTCTGTCCTCCCCACAGCAGAACAAACCCGGATTAATACCTTATTCGAGCATACCACTTGGTATGCTCGAATAAGGTATTAATCTGGGTTTGTTCTGCTGTGGGGAGTACAGAGATGTATGGTTGCCATACATCTCTGTCCTCCCCACAGCAGAACAAACCCGGATTAATACCTTATTCGAGCATACCACTTGGTATGCTCGAATAAGGTATTAATCTGGGTTTGTTCTGCTGTGGGGAGTACAGAGATGTATGGTTGCCATACATCTCTGTCCTCCCCACAGCAGAACAAACCCGGATTAATACCTTATTCGAGCATACCACTTGGTATGCTCGAATAAGGTATTAATCTGGGTTTGTTCTGCTGTGGGGAGTACAGAGATGTATGGTTGCCATACATCTCTGTCCTCCCCACAGCAGAACAAACCCGGATTAATACCTTATTCGAGCATACCACTTGGTATGCTCGAATAAGGTATTAATCTGGGTTTGTTCTGCTGTGGGGAGTACAGAGATGTATGGTTGCCATACATCTCTGTCCTCCCCACAGCAGAACAAACCCGGATTAATACCTTATTCGAGCATACCACTTGGTATGCTCGAATAAGGTATTAATCTGGGTTTGTTCTGCTGTGGGGAGTACAGAGATGTATGGTTGCCATACATCTCTGTCCTCCCCACAGCAGAACAAACCCGGATTAATACCTTATTCGAGCATACCACTTGGTATGCTCGAATAAGGTATTAATCTGGGTTTGTTCTGCTGTGGGGAGTACAGAGATGTATGGTTGCCATACATCTCTGTCCTCCCCACAGCAGAACAAACCCGGATTAATACCTTATTCGAGCATACCACTTGGTACTCTCATCATCGCTCTACCTCCGTCCTCTATCCCGCTTGCTTTGGGGTCCTTATTTCCCCTCCTCCCCACCTCCGTGTCCTCCGTGTTGGTCTTGTCTCCCCCCTTTGTATCTCTGTGTTTCTGTTCTCTTTCTTNGCCCCCTGGTAATTTATAGCCAGTGCAGGGTGAGACCCCTGGTTGCTGTTGCAATCTTCGCTCGCTACTTCCCAAGTTGATTGTACTTTAGCTCTTCCATGTTTACCCAGTTAATATTGGAGTTGTATGTATTGTTTTTTAATAATCTCTTATATGTGAAGTTGCCTATCTGTACCCCTGCCTTTCTGTAATTCGATTAAATTTTTTTTTAAAAAACTCACAATTCACCTTAGCACCCAAAACCTCAGCAAAGCATGGCACTATTGGTACCAACATAAACCCTAGTAGCAATGTGTGATTTCTGACTTTTGATTATCTGCCACGCGCAAATAATCAGAAGCCACAACATGTGAACAGGTCATCTGGTACTGCTAACATGTGTTTAGGGGCTAGTGACCAAACTAGGAGGAGGATACCATTAACAATATGTAATAACTAAAGTTTATTAATAAAGGTCTATTAGTAGTATTGATATTAGTAGTATTAAGAAACGGNGATCTGAGAAAGTGGGGTCTGTGAAATGTGCATTGACCTTGCAATCTACTGTGCTTGGTGCTATTACTTTATTTATTTAACTGATTATACCCACTAAGGGATCATTTATTAAATAAAAAAGAGTCTATGTGGGGACAGTGGTTGAAGTGGAAATTTAGAAGTGGCGGTATGGACATTTAGAAGTCATAACAGAAGTCAATGGAGATTTGTAGTATTTCAATTACATCAGTGGGAGAAGTGCCAATATGGCATACCCCCGTATACACCCCCACTTTGAGCCCTGTGTGGGGATATATTTAAACGGCTAGAATGGGGGAGGGATTAGTCTCTCTTGTCTCACTCATATGGCCGGTATTACTANTGCAATGTTTCCACAATAGATAGAACCTCAGTAAAAGACTCTCTACTGCCTAGCTCTGATGCTTATATAGAAATGTGGTTAAAGAATTGTGGGTTAAATAGGGTCTCTAGTGTGGTGCTGTTAGAAGTGTGAAAAAAAATATTATACTTCAGACATCTAAATACTAGGTGCTAAATCAACGGAATGGCCAGGGAAGAATGCAACCTGGGTGTTAATAACTTGTACAGTGTCAAACTTATCACATAGAAATACAATTTGAACAACCATATAGCGAACTAGATGGATTGAGCCAAAGATATTATGATATTCTGGTTGGCTGTTTTTCAGGAAGTAGTCCATGACAGTGAGTTTTCCATAAATTTATGTGTACAAGAGTAAGTAATACGTATCTGTCTTTCAGGAAGAACACATATTAATCTGCTGTTGTAGGTAAAAACTGACAATGTCACACCACCAATCAAGCAATATAAAGACTTTGAGTCAAACGCCTGCTGTGACCTATAGGCATCTGATTGGCAGCTTCAGGTCACTTAATATTCTTGCCTATGCCTTTCAGTCTGTTGGCGTAATATGAACTCCCCATGTTTGCTGTGCCAACAAATGACTCCCCAGACATTTTATACTAGTCAAGCCCAGGAAGTTTAAAACAAGTCATTTAAAACACAATTACTCATTACCTTTAGTCATTGGTAACTGAAAGACTTGAGTCAGTCTTGGACCTCATATTTTTAACATATCCAATAGCCATTGCTTGGCCCACAATTCTGTGAATTTTATTTATAATCAAATTGTATGCTAAATATTTTCAAATCAACTTCAGAGATTATACATTCTTTCAAATGCAAAATAATTGTCACAACAACTTTTTTACAGTTTAAGACACTTTACATGCTAAGACACTAAACATTGTCCAACTTTAAGGAACTAAAAAATCTACAAGGGTATAGGGTTTAGGTTAAGGCATCTCTTCCTTTGACTCTGCTGATACCTTTAAATCTTTCGCTCAGTTAGAGGAAGACTTCTCTGTTCCTCCTCTTATTTGTTTCATTATCTTTAGCTTCAACATGCTCTGACCGTTCAGTTTCCTGACTCCTCTCCTCACCTCCCCTGTCCTCTATGGGCTTTGTTGTCTTTATGCCTCTTTGTCTCTAAAGGGCACTAACTCTAATGTGTATTCCTCTTTACATACTGACTCTTCGGGTTCTCAGTCTATGCCTCGGGCATCATGGGAGCAAATCTGGTGATGATGATGATTGTTGTGATATTTTATCATCCTGCAGATGGGAGACTTCTTCCAGCAAATTCACTTTTATATTTTACACAGGGTTTACTTAACCCCGATTTAACTGGTGAGATTAGGTGGGATTAGAGGGGGTGGGGCGGGTATTGTACTAAGTTTTTTGGCACCTTCTCTGGTGCCCCTCTGTGTTACATCCTGGGGAAGGATTTGGAAGACCTCTCTTGATACTCTCCTTATCTCCCTTCCCCTGGATCCCAAAATTTGTCTATTTGGTAGATTGCTTTGATAGAACCACATTTTTGTACCTGTATTCACTGTTTTGCCTGGCTCAAGTAATCATTGCAAGAAAAAGGTTGGCTACTAATTCCCCTTTGTTGAAAGACTGGATAGTCCTAGTTATTCAAACTATACCTCATGAACAAAATGTGTATACTCAGTGTGGTACTTTACCTACATTTTTTAAACTCTGAGATTCTTGGATAGACTCATTCCTGGTGAGACCCTATTTTCCTGTAAGTCTCTAGGTTCCCTGTTATCTTTCCATGTATATATGTGGGGTTTCTGTACATCTGTCATTTTATACTGCATTACTCTGTGCTATGTCGATATATGCACTGTGTCTTTGTGCTTGCCTGTTTATTTCTTTTAAATATCTAGTACTTATGCTTAATGCTCCTTAATATACGAAGAGACTGTTTTTTCTTTTTGTTGTATTTCTTTATTGTCAGTTCACATTTACAGTTATACTTGGGTTATTGTATATAATTTTTTATATATTTTTTTTTTAAATTGAAATAAGACATTATAATGTGATAACAGTAAAATGATTTCTAAAAGATTCCCATTATTGGTTATTGTATTATTCCCATTATTGTTAAGATTGTAGAGTGATTCAAGAATTTGGCTTGTTTTGACACATCAAATATGCTTTTTATGTGTTACAGTATTTTGAAGTGGTTCTTATGTTTTAAAGCTTAATCCTTGATTATTGATGTTTCAGTGCTTCTATTGTTTCTCACAATGAAGTATGCATTAGCAACATCACAATGACTTTAAGATTTATGTTTATTTACTCTTTGAAGTGTCTGAGGGAACACAATAATGACTTATATAGTGCCTATTTTCCTGTGGTACCTGTGTGAAGATTTTCTTTTGAAAAGGGAGGATTTGGATACTTTTCTGTGGTGTCACTCCAGGTGTTTAGGTGTTTCCGACTGTGACTTCTGGTAGCATTGCTCCTGGTTTGAAAACCCCTTGCCTAAGACGCTTTACAAACATTTTAGAAATTCAACACAGTCAAAATTCAGCTGTATTTAAGAAATGCCATTTTTGGAATCAAAAATTAATTCCTATTTTTAAAGTGAGTAAAAAGCATTTAAGCCAAAACCATGTTGAATTGCAGGGGGAGGTAAATTCATTAGTTGCTACCAGTATTACAGGTGAGAGATTATGTTACCTAGCACAAGTCTAATAACAGTGTAACAGTAATGCTGGTCAATATCTGTGTGCAAAATGCAAAAATAAAGTACTTTCTCTGCATGCAAACACTAACATTCGTTTTACCTCTCTGGCAATTCAACATGGTTTTGTCCATGAGAGTGTAATTCATGAGTGTAAGTCATGAGAGTTTAAATCTGATCTAGTTTATCATTATCAAGTGCTAAGAGGAGAAATTGTTTTATTTTGTTTGTAAAAGTAAAGGAAATCTACTGTCATTTATTGTCTTTGTCTTAAAGTCTTAAAGTCTTAAATGACTAAAATGTAAATAATTTAAAACACGGACAAAAAAGCCATCTATTTTAAACAGATTTTCCCTCTGTGTCCAAGTCTGAATCTAGATGCAGTCTATCAGTGGGGTCTGGGACTGCAAAAATTAATAAGACCTGGGCCCTCCCCAAATGTGACATTATGGGGCCAATTCAAATCCATGCGAAGACGCGAAAAATGCAAAGTCTATTACGGGACTGAATCCTTGCATCTTCTTGTAAGCGGCTTAATGAGCCGCGAGCTAAAAAGATCAAGTTTTTCTCCATTATGCTGTTTGTGCAAGGGGGAAAATGAGATGCAAAGTCGAATTGAATTGGCCCCTATAACTCAGCAGAGATCAAGATAGACTTATATATTGATGTTAGATAAATCCTTCACAACTTTGGACCTGTTTTCACAACCCTTTCTGTATATGCGCAGTCTGTGTCCCATGACTCAACAAGGAGAAAGAAGTAACTCAGTAAAATTGAAGACAGTAGGACATACATAATGTTTAGATCCATTGTGTCTATATTTTAAAATATTCCTTACAATTCAGTGCTAGAAAGGAGCCTGTCAGTTATTTTATTTAGTAGCAAATGACTTTTATTCTTTTATTTAAAACAAAATGTGAAAACTATATTTAAAATGTTCAAGTCATGGGAAACGTCAAGACAGATTTCTGTGTTCACATTGAATATTTATTTCAGTCATGTACCTTTGACAGGAGCTGAGTAACTCCCACAGCTTAAGCTATGCTTTTTTTTCTGAGAACAGAGCAACAAACAAAAATGCCTGCTCCAAAAAGAAGGATTAAAAGTCTCTCTTCACAATAATAAGAAATAACTCTGTAGACTTTTATAAGGAAACTGTGTAAAAAATGAAAGTAATAAAATTCTTGATGAGTTCAAAGGGATTATCTCACATTCTTTGTCTGTTCTTCTGCAAGAACAATTTGTAAGAACCAAACAACCACCCGCTGTGTTAGTGAATAGTGCACATCCCAGTGTGTTACTGCAATGTGATACTTTATGACTTTATGCCAATTTAAAGTATGTATATATTACAGTAGGTTTATAATAGAAAAGGTTTCAAATAAATTACAGTTTGAAAAGTTAATTTCATATATGTAATTGCATTTCTGTTTTGACAGGATATTATTACTATTATTTTAGTTGAACTTTGCAAAAAAAAACACCTTTATATTTTCTAATGAAATTCAGTCATTATTAAACAATCACAATGATTTGATATTTTTACTCCACAATGTTTAACAAATTCTGCTTAGCATACTTTGTTTGCTAAAAATTCAATTAAAATACAGATGTATAACTCATTTTAGCCGCATCTGAAAATTTCTGATTAGTCTGTTGCAATAAATTATCAAACCNTCATTTTAATCCCCACAAAACGTATTATTTATGAATTGTGGCGGGAAGAATTTTGGTCTTGGTTATCATAAGATGTAGATTACCCAGATTTATTCACTAGAACTGTGACTCTTTTACATTAAAAAGCGAAATGAGGACATCTTAAACTGACAACAGTAAAGAAATGTTCACTTTAATAGTACATGCCCCTGTGTCAATTCACCAAAAGGCTAATTATAACAGTAAGCAGGTACTATAAATAGACTAATAAGAACCGCCGCCCCCNCACCATGCACCTGACCCATAACATCTAATGGGGACTATCCCAGTTCCCCCACCCTTCTTACCCCTTATCCCCTTAATTCTCTGCCTGCCAGGTGTAACAGGATGTGCCCAGACCTGGCCAGATTGATGAGTTAAGTTTCTTAAGTTTCTTATCGATATCAAAGCACATCCCTTGCACCGCTCCAAACCATCCGTGGAATCATATGGAACCAAAGTATACAAAGCTACAGGAAAGAACTAAACAAAGCCCTTATATCCCGTTTCATGGATCTCTCTAAGTCCCAGCAAGACCAGTTAGCCAGGTTGTTACCACCCAGATGGAGCAGCTGAGCAAGCAAATGGCATAGCAGCTACCACCGGCGCCCCCGGTAACCGAGCCAGCAGACAGTCCAACCAGATGGGGGTGACAGGGAGTTTTCAGCATCCACCATCCTGCCCGTCCAATAGATGAACGAGTGCCCAAACATCCAGGCGTGCCACCGTCTCGGGACAGAACCTAAAGGGAATAAAGACAGATGCCAAAATAGTTCCCAACCTGTAGTGAAACCACCCATCCAAAATTTATCTATACTTAGCTTACCTTAACTTAACACTACCTATGCTTAGCTTAACTGAACTGAACATCAACTATACTTATCTTAACGTATCTTACCCTAACTATGCTTAAGGTGTACAATTTACTAGGTGCCTTACTGAGCATATAAAAGGGGGGAAAGGGGACCCCACCAACACATAACAAAGATAAGAAACTTCCTATAGAAACCTCCAAGACCAGCTGCTCAAGGAGGATAACTTACTGGGAGGATAAAAAAAGAAGAAAATCCACCCTTGTTCCCCCACACACAATACAGAGCAAGGCATGTTAAAATCTTAGCGCTGAGGCCTAACATATTTTTTGTACATGCTAGACTTCCACCGTCCAAGAGCCTTGATTGACCTAGGCAAGTAGCGGCGCCAATACGGAATGAATGTGTCCCATTAAGATGCATCATTTAAACATAAAAACAAACTGATACNTGGTAAGGGGTTCGCCCTCCAGGTGGGCCAACCATTCCCTGACTGAACCCCAGGTAAAGTAACGCTGCGCTGGCAGGAACACCCAACTGCCCTGTTACACCATCAGGAATACGGCCCCTAACCAGTTGTTCCGATGTTCTTTGTCATTTTTAGCCAACAAACTGGAATCCACAACCCGTTTGCTAGAAGCCTGTGACCTACCTGCAGCATACTCCTGCCAGACCCAATCCAAAAGCAAATCAATCCTAGACTTACCACCATTTTTGTGTCCAGCAGAGGAAATATGTAGCAAACAAGTCATTGGNGATTGTGATCCCTGAGGAAAGAGGTTGTCTTACCTCTGAAACATCGGAAATATGTTTTAACCTGATCGATTAAATTTTGTTATTTTAAAACTGAAGTCTGGGAGTGCCGCTGTTTGTGTGACTTGTTTGCTATATATATATAGGTTGTTAAGGGATTTTCAGCGCCTTTAGTAGTCTCAGCAGCGGGTCGTGCCTTATAAGCAGAATATAAAACACAGAAAGAACGCAATAGTGTGATATCGGAAAATACTGGTTATGATAGAAACTAACCCGAACACAGAGGCTTTAGATAGCATGAGCAAAGGGATTGGTATAAAAGCCACTTTGTGGATAATAGTATATCAAGCAGCGTACCAGACTTAAGCTTGGGGTTTTAGCCTTGACAGTAATCTTTTCAGCAGGTGACTCCTTGCACTGTCACATCAGCAGTTACCATAGAAGAAATACACAACATCTCATAGTGCTTTGTTTATGTTTTAAAAGTATCAATCTTTACTGTAACAAAATAAAATCTGCGTACCAGAACACAGAGGGTAATATACACGTAGATACAAAAACCATAAGCTTATTTGCAGATGNTGCTGTCAGCTCACAGGAGATCCTTGTTCACCTTCAGGAACCGCTTCCACAGTGGTGCTGTCGGTAAGTGCAGGAAAACTCCGGGATAAGTTCAGTCTTAGTGTGATGATAAAAGGTAGTTCACAATAACAGGGCCCAACGCGTTTCGTCTAACAGTACCGCAAATATACAGTACCAGACTTCATCAGAGGGTAAAAAGCAGTGCCTCATACTGGCAGGCTTCAGGGATGTTTAAACCCTTTGGAAGGTTCTTTAACAATGCTGTCTCATTAGGGAAACGAGGGTCTTTGATGTCACAATGAGATTCAATCAAACAGCTTAGTGGAGGGCAACATGTGTTTGCATATAGGTGCACAACTGTTTGCAAACAGTAATGAAAGGCATATAGACATGGTAAACAGGGTAAAAAACATGCACACAGAGTATAATGTTAACAAAAGTCAGAACCTGTGTGCGGCTAAGACCGTAGCGGTAATCTAGTCGGACTATGGGTCAGGGACAAGATAGCAAGGTAACTCTGATTGTCCTTTGTATAGGGCCTGCTAGGGATATCAGGGTAATTAGTATAAGTATTTAGGGAAATTAGAGTTGACAGGGGCGGGCTGGCGCCGGGATTGACGCAAGCGCCTGTGACGTCACTTCCGGCTGCCGGCAAGCATTAGAGGACTTCCATTCCACTGGAAGTTCTCTAATGCTTGCAATACTAACATTGTGTCTTTTAAAAAAGATGGTAGCTGGACTATGTATTTTTTCAGAAATATGTCTACATATTCTGAAATATTAGAAGTAAGAGAACCTATGCCAGCCACTATAGGTCTTCCCTGGGGGGTATATATACACACACACATAATATATTTTTATAGAAGCACTGCCTGCCTTTTCCTGTTACTGATAAGCCCACTTCTGGAAAGGAGAGGTGTTGAATGAACCTGAACTTACCCGGTGTCTTCTTCGGCACATCGCTGACAGGTGAAATGACCAAGCCATCAATCTACAGAGCCTGAAAGGGACCCATAATTCTAAGTTTTTCAATCTCCTCCATGACCTTCCATAGATAAATCTCAGGAAACAGTCTTGTAGAGCTCAGATTGCATGGGGACACTGAACTTATCTGCCTAACAATAGGCAATGGAAAACTGAAAACCATAGAAAAAATGTGCTGCAGACTGAAGAGGGTAAACTTCTAACCAGGGCAGCACACTATAAAACCCAAAATTGGTGATGGTGTCTTCCGCAATTTGGCAAGATTGGCCTAAAGTTTTTGCAGGGTGACCCACTCTTCAGCGCATGCAGGAGTGCAAAAATGTCCATATACTTTCCCTAGTCTTGGCGGCTTTAGCAGCGGGCCGGATGCAAAAACGCAACCCTGAATCGAGCGCAGGGAGAGGGCAGCATGACATATGCTCCTCATCCCTGCACTTTTATTATCCTAGAGAACTTGTAAATCCGAGCTTACAGAGATCCAGGAATCTGGAAAGCCACCCCTGATAGATTAAAGGAAGAAATCCCCTTAGCCTAATAACAAGGGACTCCTTCGTAACAGCAAATTATGATAAGGCAGGAAATTAAAAAGATTATTTCCATGTCATGTATAGGCAAAACCTTAAANTTATCTTTGGTACCCAGTCTACTCCCTATCAAAGAAAAAAGTGGAAATACTTAACAAGAGATTTGTGGATTCTTTCCCTGCGGCTCATGTGTGCAGACACTGTCACACTGTTAAAAATGATATGGTATATTTAAATGAATGCCATTTGGCAAAACCAAACTCATTTGAAGTCAGAATACTGGAATACCTAGGTAACATCACATATAAAATTCAAAATCACAATGTCCCCAGACATTTCATATAGGCATAAAAGTCTTAAAATGATGGCCTAACAGCTAAAGTAATTGAGGTGGTCCATGAAGACAAGCGGAGGAGAGACAGGTTACTGAAGTTGTCGCAAAGGGAATCTTACGGGATTCCCTTTAGATATTAATGTCCCTCATGGACTTAATGAGGGTTTGATCTAATCACTTTTCTGTAATCACTGCATATGATGATTAGTTACCTGCATGGTGAATCTATGTATGGGCTTAAGTTTTAGTCTTTCCAGCATGTCTATATAGATGCACCTCTGATAAAATCAGTTCTTTAATTCTGCCCAGTATTAGTGAGGAAATTCTTTATTACTATTTCCAGTTTATTTTGTGTTGCTAGTAACACTTTTACTGTTTTTAACAACAAAACTTGCTATAACCATGGGTAACATGTCTATAGAGATAGTGAATGCTATCTCTCTACATCAGTGCCACATAACTGTTTTATTCAGCAGATGCAATATCCATAGTATGAACCATCTTTGGAGCAGATTCAATTGATTGGCTGTCAAAATATTTTAAATCAAATTAAAAGAAAAAGGAAAATAAAAAATTTATAAAATTAAACATATTATAAAAAGTAAAAATGTGTAAAACAATAAATAAAATTAAGTACAGAATTACAGAAAATATAAAAACATTTATAATTTAAAAATAACAAAAAAATTCATATAACAAATGAATTAAAAAAAATGCATATAAAAGTAATAAAAATTATATTTAATAAATAATAAAAAAAAATATTTAAAACCGTATTCAAAAATAATTAAAAAATAATAATTAAAATTATTAAAAATAATAAAACAATTACTTTTTTGCTTTTTTATTTTAGTACAGGGTTCA
>JABWIB010004926.1:21203-33184 GCA_016617825.1 Platyplectrum ornatum
TGAATCTGACTTTTGTATTCTTTTTATTGGAAAATTCGCCACAGCGATATCACATGGACGATCTCTAAACGACAGACAAATTGACGATATACAACACATTCGACACTTAATGAATACCGATTTTGGAAATTCGTCAACAATATCGTCATCGCCTGATGATTTATGGAAATCGTCATTTAGTGTATTCCCCCCCTGGTGTCTTAGTTGTCTTCACTAAGACCTGCCCCTAGAGGTCACTGTTGAACTCTCCCTTAATCACTGGCTGGTTCATTAATCCCTGCACCTGTGGTCTGGGAATATATTCTGTTCCTCCCAGACACAGGTGTGGGTCATTTTTTTTATCCTCCTTCCTGCCTGTCCTTGTCTCTCTGCAGTCTGAGCCCTCTGCTCTCAGCCCTTGTCTTTCTGCAGTCTCAGCCCTCTGTTCTCAGCCCTTGTCTCTCTGCAGTCTCAGCCCTCTGCTCTCAGCCCATGTCTCTCTGGATTCTCAGCCCTTTGTTCTCAGCCCTTGTCTTTCTGCAGTCTCAGCCCTCTGCTCTCAGCCCTTGTCCTTCTGCAGTCTCAGCTCTCAGCCCTTGTCTCTCTGCCACCTCAGCCTTCTGCTCTTTATTCATTATTTGTATGTTCCATTTTGTGTTTATTGTGTTGTTTTTTGTTGTAGTTATTCTGTTTGTCTGTCTGCCTGTGTCTCCCCTGGGTTTCCTAATATAATGACCCACCAAAAACTGTATGGAGACATGCCAGGAAGATAGTTACTTGGCCTCTCCTCATCCTGACCAGTATAACCCGGGGAATCCACTTCTGCTGCATGCCCTGCACACGGATATTATTTTGCTGAGAGGTCAAATTTCACAAGTCCTGTTCTACCTGCCTGGCCTGCTAGAAAAAATTTATTGCACTGAATCTAGCAAAGCCAATCCTGAGGTTTCCATGAACTCAGAGCAGCTAGGGCCTTCCAGGTACTCCAGTCTGTTCCCGTCCACATTTTCCTCTTCTCATCAGCCACATGGACTGCCTTTGGGAAGATCTCGGGGTGTTATCCATTCACCACTTACAATGGAGGAGCACAAGTACTGTACATTCTCGGATGNCCCAGTGACTACAGTCGGGGTGCGTACCCCAGTGGCTGCCCAGTCCAAGCCAGCTCACTGTGCTGCCCAGCCCGAGCCAGCTCAGCGTGCTGCCCAGCCTGGGCCAGCTCACCATGTGGGGACATTTGTTGTTCATCTCTTTATTTCCTTAAGGTGTGCATGGCCGCTTGGTGCATGAACGGGCACTATGCTGTTTGCTGTTTACTGTTTAATGATA
The DNA here is from genome assembly GCA_016617825.1 of Platyplectrum ornatum. Taxonomy (NCBI): domain Eukaryota; kingdom Metazoa; phylum Chordata; class Amphibia; order Anura; family Limnodynastidae; genus Platyplectrum; species Platyplectrum ornatum. The sequence continues at coordinate 22,512 of JABWIB010004926.1, forward strand.
TTAGCTTTCCAAATTTGACTGCTTTTACCCACTTTCAGGAATTCAGTACAATTAGTTTAATCACTATCAAAGAACACCGATGGCTAGTCAGACTAGTAAGATGAAATAAAACAGGAAAACAAAATGGGTTATAACTGAATTTTAAATATAATAAGTGCCCACATAGTTTTTTCCCCTTGTCATTTTTGGCTATGGAACATTCCCTCAGTCCGATTCCATTCTATTTACATGCATGATCTTACCCAGCCATGAAATGTCTCAGAAAAGAAATGTTTTAGAAAATTAAAACAAAATGACTTCATATGCAGGTAGTAAATTAGAAGCAAATATTAAATTGAAATGCAAGGGCTGTGTTTTTCTAAATGAATAGTAAGATGAATATTGTGCAAAAATGTGAAGCTGACAACTTGCTTCAATTTTCTCATTGCAAACAGCTTGTTAACAGCCCTGCATAGCAACATTGGCAGGTGTGGGACTCAGCACAATTTCCACTCTGCTTCATGAAAGGCCTGTTTGATGTTTAAAAGTGCTATAATTTAAATTAGCTGTTTAGTCACATTTTCTTTGATNGAAAAAATATATTTTTTGTATGCGTTCCAATTAAGGATGCCATTTTCAGGGTCTAACAAACTCAGGATTTGAATTTCAAATGTAATTTCACATATAACAGCATCTAAATGTACATCTTCTCTCTTTCAAAGAATATTTTGCAACTTGACCGTGCTTTACACAACATTAGTTTAACAAATGCTATTGAAGAAGCAACTGTAAATGATGTACCATTTATTTGCTAGCTCAAATAATTATTGTATTGTGTAATTTACTTAAGAAACCTTGGAAATGCTATAAATGTTTTCTTTAGAAGATGTTATCAACACTGGTCAATGTGGACATTTCAAAGTGGTGGTATGAAAATTTTGAAGTGGTGGTATGGAAACATAAAAAAGTTATAGAAGTAAATAGAGATTAGATTCAATCAGTGGGTGAAGTATATACCCCCATTTCGAGCCCTAGTTAACAATGTTTAAAATCCTTTTGCATAATAAAATAAATTATTTTGATAATGTCAATCTGACATTTTTGAATATTAGAAAATGAAAAATGGGTGAAGAAACCTTCTTATATAAATCGTATACTGTTTGAACATATTTGAAAAATTGCAGGCGAGGTAAATTNAATTAATTGCAATCAGTATTATAAGTGAAATATGATGTTTTCTAACACAAGTCTGAACAGAATTAGACTTATAGCAGAATTTTATAGGATCTTTTTAATGGCCTTGCCTGTAAATAAAGCTGGCCATACACTATAAGATAAATTTTTCCAATCGTAAGATTTTTCAAGAGTGNACAAAATCATGTTGAATTGCAGGGGAGGTAAATGAAATTAATTGCAATCAGTATTATAGGTGAGAGATGATGTTACCAGCACAAGTCTAATAACAGTGTAACAGTAACACTGGTCAGTATCTGTGTGCAAAATGCAAAAATAAAGTATTCTTGCATGCACACACTGACATTCCTTTTACCTCCCCTGTAATTCAACATGGCTTCACCCACTCTTGAAAAATCTTACGATTGGAAGAATTTATCTTATAGTGTATGGCCAGCTTAAGATTTAAGTGCCATTACTTTAAGCAGCTCTGGGTGTACATTTCTTAGCAGTTATTTTTCAGTAATTTTTTTTATCTTTTATATCAATAAATATAATTTATGTAGATGATGGTGAGGAAAAGCTTCCCTGGTTCCCATCCATTGTATACATTTTGGCTTTGTTGTGAACATTTTTGTGAAATAAATGACCAGTATCTTAAGGGAAATAAAGAATTGGCGTAACACAACACATTGCAACTAAATGCAACATATGCCCCATAGTTGCGCCTAGGATTAGAATTATGGTGTTGATCTACAATTCTACAATTATTTATATGCTGCCAATCCTTCTACCCAGTGTGGAAACACCCTTTAGGGTGGGGATATTGGGGGAAGCTATGGAGAAGATACAGGGAAAGCTTTAAAAACAGTGAAAATATTGACTGTGTTCTATATAAGGNGGAAAAATTATGTGTAATGTGGATGAATAATAATAATAATAATAAGAAATTAAAATATAGTGCAAAAAAACTGTATTTTGCTTGGGGTTCTGTAAAGTCTTAATCTGGCCTTGTAAGTATATATATATATATGTATATATATATATATATGTATATATATATATATATATGATTTACTATAGCCATTACATACACCACACACATATTATACATTCATACACACCCAGGGCCGGCACGCCCATTAGGCGAACTAAGGCCGTCGCCTAGGGCGGCCGGCCGGGGGAGGGGCGGCAGCGAGGCGGGGGGGGAATAATTATAATAACAAAAAAAAAAACATTACTAATACACCGGGAGGGCAGACGGGACCATTCCGCCGCCCTCTGCGGTGGTTACGAAGCGCCGTGACGTCATCACGTCACGGCGCAACGTGACGTGATGACGTCACGTCGCTACAAACGGGGGGCGGCGCTAGGTCTGCCTAGGGCGCCCGCAGACCTAGCGCCGGCACTGTACACACCACACTCTAATATATCTGTGACGGTCCCACCAGTGGTCCAGACTAGGTGTTTACCAGGTGGTTCTCCCCAATGCTCTTTCTTCTGTCCCTGTACTGTCTCACCCTAAAGTGAGGCAGGTGGGACATAGACCCCAATTGATAAAAATTGTAAATACCACAACAAATTTTTGTAATTTTATTATAAAAGATGATGAAAATAAATTTCTACTTCAACTTATCTTATACTTGAATTCTCTTATACTATTACTATAACATTAAATATTTACCTAAACCAATTCTCTATAACTTATTTATATCTTTCTTTGGATAAAACATAACAAGAATAAAATTTGGTCGCAATTCTTAGAATTAAACTCTATATTCACAAAAACAGTACATTATGGGCTCCATTTACTAAGCCCAAAAAATACGGTATTGATTTCATATGTTAAAGTCCGTTTTCCCTCTTTGTTAGAATATGTGCCTCTTTGTTAGAATATTAACCCTCCATTTCCTGCCTTCCAATCTTTACCCTGTAGACCTTCCTATCTTGATTAACACCTAATATACATGTTTTTACATTTTTTTAAACCCTTTTATAACACCCTCCCTACAGTACACACTTACCTCTGTGCATTGTCTTTTTCTCTCAGTTTAAACAAGTTGTTAATGTTCTCTTCGTGACTCAATGATGCTGACATACCCTTGGGTTCGTGCAAACTTCATTTTCTCTAATATGTGCAGCTGCTGCTTACACGGCTTTTGGTTTTATTTTGGAGGTTCTGTGCCTGTATGCCATACCTTCGCATACCAGCCCATTTCAAGATCTGATTTAATGAAGAAAAAAGCTCTGATGGAAGTTGACATAGGTTTTACACAGGAGTTAAATGTATGGAGAGGCGCAAACAAAATTCTGCTTTGTGGGAGTGCTTTTTAAAAATTTCATTTGCCCCAAGTGTATCAAGACTGATACTAAAGTTGTCATGATGCATGAGGGGTAGCAGAAGGAATTCAGCACAGAGCAGCTGGCAGAGATTGGTTAAGGTGACATAGTGCCATATTAGAAGAGAAGAAATTAGGGACAGGAGGCAGAAGCTGTTGGACAGATTGATAAAGATGGTTAATGTTAGAAGTGTTAAGATTTCTATTAAATTATACATAAAACATAAAACTATGTGTGGTAAGTTTGCTTGTAATAAGATTATAGTCTGAGTTGGAAGTTATTCAGATCATAATCTTATCATAGTTTAGNTAATACAAAACCAAAGCAAAGCTATCCAGATGATCTAAGTAGCGCATGTAATTTAAAGTATGTGAAAATTATTTAAGGGACGTTTAGAAGAATTGTAAATGTACAAAGCAGTAGTCCAACCAAATACCCCTCCCCCATCCCAAGACTCAACTGTCTCAAAAACAGAAGGTTGATGTTTAGGGAAGAAGAGGTCATGAAAGGAGTTTAGGTTGTTGCAGATAAAGTGCCATTCCATAGGGCATATTTTAGGGTGTTCGCAAGTGATAGGAGTTTTTACATTTGCGGTTGGATGGATTTCTGCGCCCTTAATGAAGTGATTTGTATGTGAGATGTAAAGAGGAAGAATAATTTCATACATTGTCAAGCTAATGTTTCCTCAACTCATCTCGTATATAAAGTATATTAGGGCTTGAAGTGGGGGTGTATACCGAGGTATGCCATGACNCCACTTCTCTCACAGATTTAATATACTAGAAATGTCAATTTACATCTATTATTTGTTATATTTCCTTAAAGTCCCCTCTAAATGTCCATACCACATGTTGAAATGGAATTTAGGCAGGAAATATGGGTAAATAACATCATTAGTAACATCTGTGCATGCGGATGGCAGATTTTATTGCTACATTTTTAATGTATACAAAACTTCAGTTCCATATGCAATGAAAACATACAAGGGGGTCCTAATGAAGTCAAGGGGGAAGCAGATCAGCATGTAAAAGCAGTGTTCCTAAGGCTCGTACTAGTTAGGGGGAGAGAGTGAAGCTTAATGCCATCTCTCCCCCTCTCTTGTGCACGGAGACAGGCCTGCATATGAGCATAGCTTTCATGCAGGTATGGATACAGTCCAAAGTTTGTAAGTAAAAACAGGCATTTATTTTGAACTTTTTATTATTCATCTTCACTATGTAAAATATTTGAACAAGCCATAAACTAGGTCATCTAACTGTAAATACGTCACTTCTATTTTTCTCCCAAGAGGATATCTGATTTCTATTTTCTTGTTTATTTACTTTGTCAGTTTTTATTTCACCACTATAACCTTTATTTATATTGTTATATATTTAGCATGCAATGAGAAATGCCATAGCTCAAATTCCATTCTCTTTAAAAATAAAAGAAATTAAGAAAGAAATGTTCTCATATTAAACTATGATTTGTATATGGTCAGTTTCTATTTTCACAAAGCTGATTTATTTATTGTTTTTACAACACATTCTTATATGTTAATATAAGGAAAGCACTTTGCAATGTTACCACCACACCAATGATGCACAAGGGCATCTGTGAATATCCTTTGGCAGCATGTAAAGGCTACTTTATAAGTTTTAAATAAGGTACTGTATAAATTCTTTATCTAAATATGCAACATCTGAAGATATTTCAATGATATTTTGAAAATAACAAAGGTGCAGTGTTTAAACTGCATAGCGAATAAGGATGACTTTTCCAAATAAGAAAAANTTAATTTAGGTGTCAAGCATTATCTAAATTACCACCTTTCCTATGGAAATATTACCACACCATGTAATAGCAAATAAGAAGAAAATAAAGAGCTCTGTCATGAGCATGTAGTTTATATTTCACATTAAAAAGATTAGTCCTTTTTCTCTTTGCTTTAGTTTTTCCCCAAATGTACATATTTCTCCAATAATAAACTACTTGGTTTGCCTTTAATTGCACTCAAATAAACTCCATNATAGGGCTTTATAGCATATAATGCTTTATTATTGTGGAAATAACTATCAGTACACCCATTTTGACACATATAGTCTATATATCCTAAAATAATTTCGCAAATTGTTCTGAATGTATTCAAAATAATTTCTGAATAAGCCTCTATAGTCCCCCGTCCGGTCCCCACCACCCCCATACTAGTGTTTTAGTGCATTAGTACCTTGTTATTATGGAGGTTGGGGGTATAAAGGCCTATGGTAATATGCCTTGAGCATAATGAAGGCCCATTAGTGTTAATTAATCCCCTAATGTTACAATATTGTTTTCTTCAATTGGGACCCACATCTGGGGGGGGGATATTTGAGCGTTGTGATTGTCATCTTGCCTTGATGAGGAAGGTTTGATGGCGAGTTGGCCATTTTTGCATTTAGTAATCATTGAATTAATGTTTCCTCATTTAGTTTTTATTGGCAATCATCTCGCGAGATGTTCCGTGATAGACATAGTAATTTTGAATTTGCTAAGCGTTGAGAAGGCTTTTCACTGGCATTTCCCCAGTGTGATGCTTTGAATTCTTCTTTTCAAAACGAGATGCCTGACCCAGGGAAAATGGGCCATCTCAATGCTTTCTGCATTGGAAGCTCTATATAAAAGAGACAATAACTGCTTGATTCATGGATTTTTGTACTCAGTATGGAGTCCATGCATGGAAAATTTCGCTGTTGCCTGTGTGTTTGCACACANGTGACATGCAGGAGTGAAGGACCAAGAACATCACCAGCCCCNGGTTCAGCCCTAGTGGGGGATACCACATCATTTGAGAACCTTTCTGGTGTAGGGTTCAGTGTTCGAGAGCCTTGATAAGTCTGGTGTCCATGTTCTTTATTAATCTTTGAATGTTGCTGATATTGTGTGGTCTTGCTGTCTGCTACACAAACTAACCTTAAACCAGTATTGGCAAGAATAGTTAGTAGTAGACAGTAAGGGTGCTGAAGTTACATTAGCATCAGAGCACACTAGGTCAGGGATTCAGACTAGATATTGGGGCTGATCCTGAGTTGCGCATTGCGCCTGAATGTGGGCGCAGTGNGTGGATTTTTTTGCGTTTTTTCACACTGGGCATGCGCGAAGAAGTCTGAATCCCACGCTACTCAGGCGCACATTAGCGTCTCCAGGGCTCTGTGCCTCAGATTTTGGATATGCGATTTATGGGCGTGCCAGCATATTATAATGAGTTTTCGGGCCGTGCTTGTTGTTGCGTCTCGTGCATTGCGATTAATAGCCATGTGCGGCTTTTTGCTGGCTGTGTTATTTATTATGTTTAAAAGTGTGTGTAAATACTATGGAAGTTCAATGTAAGTTACATTCTGTGCATTAGATGTAGTAGATCAGTCCGTTCTGCAAAGTTACATCGTAATGATGAGTAACAGGTTTCTACACACTCTTTATTAATATCGGCAACATTGTGTGTAGAAACCTGTCACTCATCATTAATATGTAACTTTGCAAAACGGACTGATCTACTACATGTTAATCACTGTATGTAACTTACATTGAACTTGTTACACAGTGTTTACAAACACTTTTATACATAATAAATAACACAGCCAGTGTCAGTGCTTTGTAAAGCAATGTATGAATGGCCCAATTATGAAAATGAGCCATTGATACTTCAGCGGTCAGGGAGATTAGCAGCAGCCGATTCAGAATCTACTGCATCTGTGCAAATGTGACCAGTCCTACAACATAATCATTTTATGGATTAAACTTATGTATGGTATTGAAAAATAAATGATTAATAAAAAGTCTAAAATGTCATGTCAGTGCTGTAAAGGAAACACTTACAATCGCTTTAATCAAACAGGTCATTTATTATATTTATGTTCANCAAATAAGCAAATACATTACAGTCATTTAACATTGTTCCCTCCGTTTTGTCACAAATCCAAAAAAAAAAAAAACAACAAGACGGTAAACTTAGGTGCAAGACGTTAAACTGCTCCCGGGCGCGCAATGCGCATTTTTAGCGCACTATTCAGAGTTGCGTTTTTTATCCAAAAAAATGCAGCTTTGGATTAACCGCAATGCGCACGTACGCAACGCGTGCGCTAACGCAGCGACACAACTCTGGATCTCATTACTACCATTTAACATGTAAGTATAGTGTCATGGAGGATTTTTTTTAGTTTCCCCTCAAAAAATATTGTTTCATTGGTTTATAATGTGAAATAAAGAAAACTATGTTGCAATTGTTGGCTTTATTGATTCCAAGTTTATCAATGCAAAATAACAACAAGAACACATTTTGAAATAACGACGTGTATGCCACTGACATTTTTCATCTTATCCACTGCTGCAGAGATGCCCTGCTACTGTCTCCTTGACTGGAGGTTTAACAGCGACACCTGGTTTGTGGACCCCTGCCACGTCCTCTTGTTGAGTGTGTAGATGTTTCATTTGGAGCTTCTTTAGATTTTTGTGGAAGCACATGTTGGTAATGATTAAAAATTTTCTGGCTCATGGTATCAATTTATAGTGAAATTTGCTCAATAACCACACTCACATTTTCCCTCATTCCTTCTAAAATATATCTTTCATTGGAGATGGGTGTAGTTTTAGCTTGTTGGTCATGTGCCATGGCTTGTTGAATTGAGTGTGCTGAAGTTGATGGCTGTGTTACTGTATTTTCTTCTGAAACAGTTGGACATAAGGAATGATGATCGGGGTATTCATTGTTATATCCTCAATGGCAAAAACTAAAAGAAAAACAACAACAATTAAATTTGTAATCATTATACCCTTTTGGGTTACAACATGCACCTCAGAACAAAGCCATGTGTANCTGAGTTGTGCTCAGCTGTGTTCTGAAACATCCGGGACTGCGCGCATTTCTGATGATAAACAGTTGAAAATCTTGCAGTGTAGTATATCATTGACTTCCATATGCTTATGGCTGGATCAGCCACAACCAAAGTATACAGTATTGCAATTACATTTGCTTTACTGATACTGTATAGTTTATTTCAGCTTTCAGTAAACTGCAATACAGAACATTCCCTTGCAAAAAATGAACATGCATAGCAACCCATGAAAATTACTTTTACAACATCTTCCATATTATTGGATACAAAATCTATCATATGGTAAAAAATATTATTATTGAACTAGTCTGTGACTGAAACATTGCAATAATTACAGACGAATGACATATTTAACAATGCAAGAATTATTTTAGTAAGGTCTGTAAGCTTTTACTTAGCATTCATTTTGTTGAATGAAAAATTGTATGTGTAGTTAATCAAACAAATGACACTTAAGCTGCAGATTTCTGTGTTGTAATAAAGCAATAAATCTTCGCTGATACAAGCAACATAAAACATGGCGAACTGAAGAAAAAAATATCTCTTGATACCTCCCCTTCAGTCTTCCTCAGAATTAGTTAATGGGCCATGATATGTAGTTGATAAGTTGATATATCACCATGCCTCCAGGGAGAGTATATACTCTCAAAGCAGTTCTACTTGAAAGGGTATTTGCAACCTTCAATATTGGAGTGATTAAAATTCTATCACACAACAGACAAAGATAAACTGCCTTGAAGATTTTATAATTAAATTTATAAATAATATATTCTCACAATATGTACAATAAACTGACAGCAAATTTCATTTATATGTTTTTTTTGTTTTAGCATGCTAGGTAAAATATGACAGAAAAGGCAGTAACTTGTTTTTCAATTATGATATATTCCTTTATATGTAAGACTGCATATTAATCTCAGAACTATTCACAAATATTACTATTAACAAATTATTGATATGAAATAAAATCCTAACATGATATTTCAATGATNCTTCTCTACTTATTGCTCTGGGTAGAAAAATGTAAGAACCAATATCTCAGTCTCATTTCTGATACATTAGTATTTGGTTATGATTTGTTGCTGTTATTTTTTGATGATATTTTTCTATTAGATAAATAAAGTAGATAACAGTAATAATAATAATAATAATAATAATAATAATAATAATAATAATAATAATAATTTTTATTAGTTGTTGATCATTTCTAACACTCATACCATCTTGGTATTCATGGGTATCTTGTAATGTAATCTGTTTTTTAAGTGTTCTGAATAAATGAAGTAGATGATTAAGCCTTTCAAAGACAGTGAGAGTTTTTTAAATCCATTATTTGCAAAAAATACAAGACCAATGTTATGTGAGTATGAGACAATATATTACTTCAATAGAGTTTGTTATGTATTATTAATTTATTGAACTTCACTGAGAAAACCCCACACAAGATAGGTAATGATAGTATCCTATAATGGGGCACTGGGGCCAGCCAGGCTAGTGCAGTCGCAGCGCTTTGCGGATATGCGAATGTGCAACATATAAGTTGCACGCACTGTAGACGCAATTCAAGGTTGCACATCCTTGCGTCTCCGTCTCTTCTAGGTACGCTAAATGGGTGTGGTTATGCATGCTAATGGTTTTGAAGGGCGTTCCACTACAAGTGCACACAACTGTGTCTATTCAAGTCTGGCTGTGTGCGCTATTTTCCTGCACCACCCCAGACCATGGTGTAAACGTAGCGCAAAGAGGATTTCAGAATAATTCACCAACATCAGGTGTTTAATTGATGTTTAAATGCTGCTGCTGCTGCTGCTGCGGAGGAGGAGGTCCGCTGACATTTTTTGTACAGCCTGCAAAACATATTTCACTCCTGCACAGCACAACATTGAGTAAGTGTAAAAGCTTAGCTTCTGCCTCTACACGGTTATGTTGAGCATGTTTTATTTATTTTGACACATGCATGAAATCCATGCTTTTCTTCCATTGTACTTTGAGGATATTTTGTTAAGGTAGCAAATCAATTTCTACATGAAACCACAATGTTTTTGCTTCACGTGTGAATTTATTTTCAGAAAAAAAAAACAATCGTGAATACATAGATCATATAAGGTACAAAACAATAGTGCAAAAAATGTTAACCCATAAAACAAACTATAAATGAACCCTCCATTAGAATGTGTGTAGCAATAAATACTGCAGTAGCATACATTAAACCATTGCATAGCCTACAACACAGAGCATACCGTATATACTCGAGTATAAGCCGACCCGAGTATAAGCCNAGGTACCTAATTTTACCAGAAAAAACTGGGAAACTTATTGACTCGAGTATAAGCC
>JABWIB010004927.1:25584-43023 GCA_016617825.1 Platyplectrum ornatum
ATTAATAGTTATTATTATTCATTTGTGCTTTAGTTAGTACCTCTGTAGTGTAAAGCACTGTTAACCCCAAAATGCAAGCTTTAACCATGTCAGGGAGTAGAATACTGTAGCTGCAGTATTAGACGTTTGGGTCCAGAATTTAAAAATACTGTNCNTGATGTAGTAAGATTTTTCCATAGATCTTCTGCAATCGTTCTATACCTTAGCAGTGACAGCATTTTCTCTATGCACTCACTCCTCACNCTGACAGAAAATTGGCTACTTGTGTGTTTTGAAGCTTATGATTTGCACTTGTATTAATGCGCGGGAAGGTGTTGTATGTTGAAAACCCGNACAGAAGGTTNGNAGAGCAGCGCATACTGTACAATTTAGATTCNTCCCCTGCCCTATAATACTAGTACTTCTAATAACAAAATAACTGTTTCGTTGTGGGGAACTTGCTTTTAGTTTGAGAAATGAATTGCGTATTTTAATGCTACAGGATCAGAGTGTGGCAGCTTTTGTTTGGAGCAGTACTCAACTGCAGCAATCTGAATCCAGATCCCCTGCTCCCCCAGTAGTTAGGATACTATGGACATAGAGGAAGACCACTTCCAAANGGCAATGTCTATCTGAATGGGCTGAACCCATTTCACATTCTCACCTTGACTTCTTGATGCTTTAAGAACCCTTAACAGTTTGCATGTTTCAGGTCTCCTCTGCAAGTTACAAGGCTTTTAATAATTAGCACCTACGGCTATTTAAAAATATCCGTCAGTAATAAACAAACCAGGAACATGGACAGCTATAGTTTCCNAAAAGCTGAAGAGCCGTGGCCTTATAATGCTGCCATGCATTCCACCTTCAAAACCTCTAGATCTATTTATGTATGTATTTATTTATTTCAAACTAAGTAAAATACTGAAATGACTAATAAGCGCCAGCCACCACTACTATAATGACATTTCATTCTCCCTTGACACTGAGAAATTTCAAATATCTTGTTGCATTGAAGTGTAGTTTAATAAGTAATGATTTCACCTAAATGTAGCATCACATTGCTGCGCTTTGCAGATGTGCTTTCTAAACATAGCTAATGTATAAGAAAGTTACCTTTGAGATCATCCGCCTGCACATTTTACNGAAATATATTCTAAGAATACCGTATAATCTGCTATTTGCTTGAGATCATGTTGTCCCTTTGAGAACTCTATTTCCTCTGCCTTACTTCTTGAATTTCAGAAGGCTTTTTACAGTGTAAAGGAATGTGTCTCCTCTCTGACTAGGAAACCTCAAACAAGTAACACATTCCTATATCTACAAATAGAGTATGCCACACTTACTGCCAGGGAAATATATAGAGAAGAAAAGTTCAAGTGATAAAGAGATAAGTAGAAAATATTCATACCAAACATATTAGAAGGGGCTAAAATTAGTTCATATACACACATGCCATTTCCTTAAGACATATTAATTGGGTTTTGAAAGTGTTTTAGCCTAAATACACTACATAATAAATAATCTTATAACCACATGTTAGTATTGACCCACATATGCAGTGTTTTAGTTAACATTCTAATAAATATAATTTTTATTAAGGTTTTACTGTCTATAAATTAGTTGTTTTGTGTTTTGTACTAAATGTTATTATATTGGGCACTTTTAGTTTTTAATGTAATATTATGTAAGTTGCTCAGAATAACATGCAGATGTCACCAAAAGTAAGCCAGACATTCCGGAGTATATTTACTAAGCGGTGAGATTGCAGTGAGATTGAAAAGTGGGGATGTTGCCCATAGCAACCTATCATATTTGAGTTCACATTCTCCAGTGTGTAAAATGGAACTGAGAGCTTGAATCTGATTGGTTGCCATAGGCAACATCCCCACTTTCCCATCTCACTGCAGTCTCGCCGCTTAGTAAATATACACCTCCATGTTTTAGTAAACCTATCACCTAATAATAAACATTTGTTTGACTTGTGCAGAAAATGCCAGAAGGGCCTGAAGACCACAACTACTGGTGGGCATTTTGAGTTCCATCCTACCCCATTTTACACAAGCATCAAGAAAGTGATGGCACAGAAGATGGCACACAGTCAGCATCTTGACATCCAGGTATTAAATGATCTTCAACAACGCTACCCTGAGATTCCACTGGAAGTGGTTTCTCAGTGCATGATGCAGGTATGTTCTAGTGTGATGGAAGTATCCACAGAGCCATTGTATTTTGTATGGCCACATGAACTACCCTTTAGTGATGTGTTGGTCTCTTCCTGCCAGGTTACTGGTGCTTGGTATGTGTGTAACAACATTTACTGCACTTTGATTGGATGTGCTGTGTTCTGCCACTGCTCTTAGCACTGTCTGTTGTGCAACTACAGTCTTGTAATGGTGCATGGATGGGTGACCGCAACTTACAGGAACATGCGGCCACACAGACCTTTACTAACTATTAAAACAAATGCAACAATTGCAATTTTAAGCATTTTGGTTTCTAACTTATTCCTTAATTAAACAAAATGAACTATTTAGATCTGTTTTATATATATATATATATATATATATATATATATATATATATACATATACATATACACACAGTTTTTTTTGTGCTTAATTTTTAACCAAAAGTGCATATTTCACTTTCCCATAAAATACATTTACATTTATATTACAGTTTCTTAGTGAAAGACTGGTCTTTTTATTGTGTTGCCTCTTAAAACAATAATAATAAAAAAAAAATGATAGAAACATCATGACCTGGAAAAACAATTTTAGACAGTGTCAAGTGGCCTTTTCCTATTATTTGTTCTGTTTTAAATTGTGGAGTTATAAGAAAGAATTGGTATTTATATATTAAACTAAATATGCTGGGCATGTGCTGTCCCCCTATTAATGAGGGCCATGTTTCTGATATCAAGTAGTGCTGACGTACGTAGCTTGTTAGAGTCATACACAGACCTATATAAGATGAGATCATTAAGATGTGTCAGGAACTTCTAAAGTATTTTAATGGAGTTGGATGACATTAGCTTTCTATGGCAGTAACCGTGTCCGTTTACTCTTGACACTGTATTTTCCTTTTTGGGTCGTCTCAAAACATTCTATTTATTGTATATTGAAACTATTCTACTACGAGATTCTTAGAAATGATGTGCTCAAGCCTAAGACAGGAAGACCTCAAAATAAACGGTGACATGGTATAGCTGTGGATAAAATATGTTTATTATTGAAGCTTCCACCAATTNTTTTTATTATTATTATTATTATACATATAATTTACTAAACAGAGAAACTACAGGGAGATTGAAAAGCGGGGATGTTGCCCATAGCAACCAGATTCAAGCTCACAATTTCCAGTATGTAAAATNAAACTGAGAGCTTCAATCTGATTGGTTGNTATGGGCAGCATCTCCCTGTATTTTAAGCAATAACAGAGGAACCTCTTTAAAATTAATCTNATTAGTTACATTTAGCTAAATCGTCCAATATGTTGTAGGGGGGTTGCTTTGTTTTTCCCATATTTTTAAATAATAGAGAAACATTGGATACTTGGAAAAAATGAATAAGGTGAAGGTTATGGTAATGGTCAGTGATTACTGTGTACATTTACACATATGTACATTATTTTTGTGGTAGAATGTTTTTGTGGCAACTAAAAGCTCACACCTTTATGAATAAAGCCTTTNGTTTGATTTGACCGGTTTCACAAAAATCAGACAGCCGAAGAACAGCATTTTGATTACTGATTTTAACAACTAACTTCTGTATGGTTAGACACATTATACATTGATACCTCTTACTTGACCTTTTTTTGCTNTAATAGTTTTATTTGTTTAGTTACAAATAGAACTATTTCTAGGCTAGTCTTGTACAAAATGCCAGAACCCACACTGATGTATATTGGAAATGGAAGCCAGCTAGCAATATTCTGGTTATCTATCAGTGTTTCATTGAGCAGCGAAAATATATATATTACAGTAATATGTTCATTTTAATATAGAAAGAACATGAGTTGGTGTAACATCACAGTTGTTCCACTGACCGGAATACTAGTGTCATTCCACTTGACAGTCTAATTCAGGATACTGCTACATAGTGTAGCATTTATGTCATGTGTCTATTCTAATCTGGTGTCACTAATTACTTTTCATGAAAGAATTATTATTTGGTATCTTTAATGAACTGTTACCATCTAATTGTAAAATCATGAATTTACTTTATGTGATAGCTAATCCATACAGGAAAAGAAGGTATTTCAAGGGGGAAGTAAAAGTAACAAATAAAATAAGTAAAATCGCTAATATGCCAAGATCAGGGTTAATATAACTCTTACACATAATGGTGATTGCTCAACTCACTTTATACTACACAGGTACATGAAAGGGCAGGGGTAGTACACAAATACACAAAGATAAAAAGAGAGAAAGTGCCTCATCACACTGCTATTAACCATTGCCTAACATTTACTTTCTAAGGCTAAAATTTTAAGGCTGTAAAGGGTCCTAACAACAAGCTTCTTATATCGCACTTTACGATACACCCTGACCAGCATCTCCTGTCAGACAGTTTCCAACACAAAATGGCTAACAAAATTAATTTACAGCTTAATTCACGCAGGAGCTTAAAACGTTGGGTAAAGCCTTCAGCAGACTGGGCCAGGTCCAGAACGAAGAATTTTGGCCACCTTTCCGGGTGTGTAATTCCTCTTGGCATGCGCACTAGACATGCGCAAAACTGAGATTTATGTTTGAAGTCTCCACAAGACCCAGAGCTGCATACGCAGGACATGTTTAAATTACATGCATATGGTGTTGGACCTGATGACTGGGGAAAGCATTTAAATTGTACAGTATGGTCTTGGCTTAAGTAACTCTTCTGTGCACATCCTTCTGCAAAATGATCCATGCATAAGGGCCCAAATTCTTGTCTGTGCAAGGTGTGTGGTGGGCGATGCATTGAAAAATCTGCGTGGAACTTTATGCTGAAAAGACCAAAGCTTTCCACACGTCCTTATTTATTTAAAACTTGGATGGTGAGAAAAAGCGGGATAGTATNTAAGCCAGCCCTTAATGTACCCTTACAGAGTCTAAATAAACCCTGTAAAGATCCTGGATAGAGTGTGTATGCACAACATTCCACCACAAACTTCCCAGCCCCAAGTTGAGTTAGAATAAAAACATAAAAGTGAATATATTTGAAATTGTTTGCCATGCATGGTTTTCAAGATTGTCTAACTTTTACTAACGTGGAAATNATTTTCTAGCATGACCGTTGTATTGTCTATTTATAATTTTACTGTTTTTTGTTTTTTCGTGAAAGAACAACAGCAACATGGAGGCATGCTGCCGAGTACTGACCCAAGAGAGCTGCAAGTACCTTTACATGGACGGACAAAATCCAGAGGATAATAGAGCGAACAGTAATAATCTTTTGCACATTAACCTTGGCATCCATCCAGGCACCAATTTTCAGGGAGGAGATGGAACACAGATGAATGGACGCCCCCTAGTTCATAGCTCAAGTGATGGACACATTGATCCTCAGCGCACTTCTGGAAAGCATATATGTTTCGTCCAAGAGCCCCATTCTGCCCCAGCAGTGGTGCCTCAGAATTACAATCCATTTTTCTTAAATGACCAGAGTCGAAATTCGCCAACTCCACCTCCACAGTCCCTTCAACAGCAAGGTTTTAACACATCGCCTATGCAAGCTTCTCTGCCAACATATATGCACATACCTCGCTACAGTACAAATCCAATAACTGTAACAGTGTCACAAAATATACCTTCTCCTCACAATGTGCCAAGAGCTTTACAGATCCTTCCTCAAGCTCAGGGCAGTCCTTATGGGACTCCAAATTCTATTTACATTAGACAGTCATCACAAAATTCTCCTGGCAGGCAGACCCCTCAGAACCCACCTTGGCCCCAGTCTTCTCCTGTTGCTCACCCTAATTATAGTCCTTGTCCTCTTCCAGTATATCCCCAAAGTTACCAACATACACCATATTCTCCAAAGCAGTCTCCGCTTCCTCAGTCTGCTTTTTGTTCCCCTCCCCCATCTCAGTGCACTTCTCCTTATAGCTCACCACAGCATCAAGTACAACCTAGCCAACTAGGCCACCAGACTTCACATGTGTTTATGCAACCTAGTCCCTCAGCAGGTTCACCTCATAGTTATCAACCACCACCTCCTTATTCAAAACCAAGTAGCCATTCAGTATCATATCTTCCCTATGGATCCAGCATTGGCAAGGCTTCAATGAACAAGATAGAAATTACAGTGGAATCGCCACAAAGACCAGGATCTGCTATGAATAGAAGTCCTTCACCAATAAGTAATCAATCTTCCCAACGGAGTCCGCATTCTGCTTACACCTCAAGTACACGGTCAGGTTCCCCTTCAAGGGTGATGCCAAATCAGCCAAAAAATCAACATGGTGGTAATCCATTATATATAACATATACTCAACCATCGTCTACTACTGGCTCCCCATCCCCTTCCCCCCGGGTATTGATGTCCCCATCGAACCCAACTGTTTTTAAAATTACTGTTGCACGGGCCCCTACTGAAAATTTATTGAATATTGTGGACCAAGAGCAGCATCCTGGAGCTCCAGAACCAATACAACCTATTACATTGATGCCAATATCTGGTGTGGAAAAGGGAACTCACAAATTCCATCGAAGTTCCAGTTCTGGCTCGGATGATTATGCATATACCCAAGGTACATATTGTGTTTTTTTATTGAATCATAGCATTCATTAAAAAGCTGCAACATGTTCTTTATTAAAGATAGTCAATCATCTTGAAGGGGGGGGGGGGTCTGGTGTACAATAGTTATGATGACTCATTCTGTTATCACGGATTCATAGCTAAAGATCAAGGGCCTGACCCAGATCTAATAAACACAGGCAATTTCCAATTACCCACAAGCAAGAATCCCGCACAGAATTTATGCAGACCAAGAATTGTGTATGTTTCATACTACACCCTTTTTCAGGGTGATGCCTGCATAGAACTTATGGTGTGACATTATATTATTTATTATATTTATTTGGAAAAAAACATCTAAAGATAAAACTAAAACAATCAGTAGTAACTGTTGCCCTACGGACAGAACAAGCAGCTCTGGATTTAATGTCTCTACGGAGTTTGTGTAGCATGTCTGCTGCGAAATGTTTCCTATGAGTCACAAGTATATTCTATGCTTAATCCTTAATCCATGCAGGATTATTCTTGCTATGCTAGTATGCCCATACTGAAAATAAATATGATTTACAATGTATGAAAGGATAGCTACATTGGACGTAAAAGGTATGTATTTTTGTACTGTTCATCTTAAAGCAACTTGTGTTTTGTTGCACAATGTCTCTAGAATGTAACTGTGTTACACATTGATTTAAGCGTATTTCGGGCTAGATTCAGTGGAGGTTTAAGCAGATTGTCAGAGAAAGGCTGACATTCGTGAAGCTTTACTTAGCATTATACTTATACTATACTAGTCTTCTCTACTGTTGGTATTTTGCCACTGACTAAATAAAAGACTCAAAATGTAATGTTTCTTCTGTTGTAATTATATAGTTTTATAAATTATATTTTCATTTGCTTTCTTTTCATTTTTTATATAATGTATTTATTACTTTTGGAATTAATGATATAGTTATATTTACTTTTGTTTCAGGAATTGATTTGAACTACTTCATAATTAGTTTTACTTTTGTCTGTATTTATTATGTATTAGACAACTTTACCTATAAGCTTATGGTATACATGAATGTATTTCTCTATTTAATTGTACTATGAAATATTCAAAGTACTAGCGTATTTAAAGCTTTGTGAAGAACATAACTCCTTTTTGTCTTGCAATGGTATTCGGATTTCGGTGCCATCTTTGAATAAATCCGTTATTTCTAGCCTTATTGCTGCATCAGCGTGCAAGAATGGAAAGGCTTGCAAAAGAGCTAACATTTGAAAAAGAGGGTTTGGAGAAGCTGAAAGCAGAAGTAAATGGAATGGAACATGATCTCATGCAGAGACGACTCAGACGGGTGAACTGCACAACTTCAATTCCAACAGTAAGTCAGGGCATCATAGAGTAGACTGTAGACTAAAAATGTGGGGACAAATAATCTGTAGACAGCAGTGTGTGTGTAAATAATGTTCAGTAACAATACATACCCCTAGCATGCATATACTGCTGGAGCAATAGTTTCTAATTTCTGATGCCCATACGTGATGCTGTTTAATTCCTTTCCTTACAACACTTGGCCAGTAAATATAAATAAATAAATATATACACTCATATACATAAATATACACATGCATACTCTAAATATCACCCTAAACTCAGTTATGCAAGACATAACTTAAGCATTTTCAGTAGTTGGTAGCTTGTTAAACTGTTAAGTAACTGTTTAGCCAAAGGAGAATTGGACTTTTTAGTTTAGATATGTACATATATAATGTATTATTTTTATNAAAAAAATAAAATAAATATTCATATTTAATTTTTATCTGTGTTTTCAGCCAGAAGAGATGACCAGATTGAGGAGCTTAAATAGGCAGCTCCAGATAAATATAGATTGTACACTGAAAGAAGTTGACCTGCTTCAGTCAAGAGGTAAAGATCTTACCTGGCATTGAACATATAATAGTAATTATTGAAAAATACATCTTTAGGATACTGAATAACATGATGCTCTTACTATGCAATGTTCTTTTTCACTACTTATTCTACATTATATTTGTTTCGTGTTTTTGTTACATCAAACGTGCCCATTGGACACAATACCTAGTATTCAAAACTTGGCTCTTTACACTAGAGGGGTAGGCAACCTACGACTCTCCAAGCATGCCTTGTCAGGTAACAACTATGTCTATGCAGTTACAATATGCAGGGACTTGTAGTTTCGCAACACTTTGCTGCATGTTGCCTACCTCTGCACAAAGCATCCATCCTGTAATATATGATGCTTAAATGCACACTGAAGAAAAAAAAAATGCTTGACTTCACAAGCAGCTTGAATTTGGTCCTGTGGGAGATTTGGGGGTCATATGACTGGGTGGTAACAGACAGAATGGGTGGGAAGAGGGCCCTGCCTGCAAGCTTATACTTTATAGGTTATTATGTGAGGACAGATCATATAGTGCATAGGGTGTGTAGCATTGCATTCCTCCCACACACGCGTTGGCTCTACAAATGGTGCAGATATGTGGGTCTTGCAGATTCATATCTGTAATGAAATTACATGTGCACAGACTAAGCAAGCAATAACCCCTCCCTCCCCTTCATAATATGTAACTTATAAAACACCCACCAAAGAGGAAGAGGAATACTAGGGGAATAAACAAGATCCACAGTCCTAATGTTNGCACCCGCTGTGGCATCCATACCATTACATTTTGACTTAGTAAGTTCATATCAAGGCAGTATCTTTACTTCTTTCTTTCTCTACCTCTTTTGACCTTAATAAATGCGTGTATGGTAAAGCATTTGGTTAGGAGCACCCAGCAGATCCCGGACATCCATCAAGGCTTGCATTGTTAGGATTTTTTTTACTATTTTTGAATTTTCACTTTTACACTACTATTTTAGAGCATATTATATTTACGTAATGGACATTATTTTAGGTATTTTAGAATCAAGTTTTTTTTTTTTATGAACCTTTTGGTAACTCCGTTCACTTTATGTGTATCAATATACTTATTGTTTACATATTTAATGTGTTGGCACCTCAGCGATTTTATTAATCATTTCTTAATCATGACTTAATTAAGGTCCTTGTGATTGGAAATGTTACCTTCTGTGTATGGGTGAATAGTTTGTAACTGGTACTAGTATTGTGTGCCACTAAAATGACAACTTTGTTACAAAATACATATATTTGCACTTGGTTAAATTAAGTGTTNCAATCTGTCACACAGTACTAATCTGTTTCTTTATGGTTTAACACATATTCATGCATTATAATTTACTTCAACAAGTATTCATGGTGAATGATTACAAAACTGCTTTTTGTTAACTTCAGTCTGAGGAAATTAATTTGCAAGTGAATGGCAAAATCCTAATCTTAAGTGTTCATTAAGATTAACTGGCCTCACATTAAATCTCATAACATCCTACATTAAACACACAGCCTCTATTTGGTGCGCAGCAGGTAATGGTCTCAAAAGCCCTTCAGTGAAAAGTCTGCAGCTTGTGTTAATAAATGGTTTGCTTGCATGCTTTTGCTTATGACAAGAATTTCATTTAGAATTACAAAATGTATATAAGAACAATGGGTAGTCTTCTGTATGTTCAAATAGAAGGGCATTATTCAAAAGGACATCATTTTATATTACTCTTACAATGCTTTTTCATGTGGCATTGTTTTCTAAGACATTGCAAAACAACTCAAGCACAAAGCGTTGTTTTCTTATTAAACAAAATATATTATTTCAGTTCTTAAATCTGTGCTACACCATGAAAAATGTATTTTTATGCATTATTAGACCTCACAACATTTTCCGCTAAGCCAGCTACATGTATAGTACAGTATTAGTATATGCTCTCAAAATGCTCTTTTTTGTTTTCCTAGGTATGGGGAAGCTTGATGTGAAAGCAATGAGCAACTTCTATGATAACATAGCACCTGGTCCTGCTGTACCTCCAAACACATGTAAAAAAGGTAACTGCATTATTTTATTTGTTTATTTAACATTGTTTCATTGATTATAATCGACGTAACACTTTGCGGAGAAAAATGTCAGTTTTTACAAACTAACCCAGAATCCCCATTACAAACAGTTTTATGTCAAGTGGTCTATAGATTGCAGTCAGGACCCGCTTAAGCCCAAACACACNTTCCGATGAGTCAGCACTTATAAGAGAGAAGATGCAATTGAGCACTCCCGACAGCAAGCTTATATACAAGAAGACAAGTGGCAATGATGAATGGGTGCTTTTGTACACCTAGTCATAAGGTTTACTTATTTATCAGAACCATGATAGTTTGAATAAAATATGAAAAAGAAAGCAAAAAAAATCAGTGTAACACAGAGTTGCTGACTCTCTCACAATTACAAAAAAAGGGAATTTGAGTGATGTCCTGCTCCCAAAAATACATAATTTTGCTTTTCAGGGAGTACGACTTTGGATGTAATTTGCATAAATCGCACCCAAAGCCCCCAACGCCAATGTGCAGGGTATGATACTAAATATTATGCATTTATACTTGGACGTACCATCCACTCTTCATACCTTATGTTAGTGGTTGCCAAACTTTTTCGGTCTTCAAGGCACCCCTAAGTCAATTCCCATTTTTTAAGTCTTTTAGTCAAAGTAGTGTTTTAACTNTTTAGGTAAACACAGAAATACTTTAGGTTGATATCAAATCTTGTGCTACAGGGATCCTAGGCGCACTGTTATGTAACCACTGGCTCATGGCAGTATCTAGTACTTACTTACCATTTAACAATTTGAAGCCATTTGTTATTACCTCGTATTNTTTTGTAACAATAAAGTGATTGATGATTTGAAAGCATAAATATAATTACTTACACTTTTTATGTCTTTAGGCTTTGTTTATCATTTTATAAATTATACTGGTGCTTCATTTTGTGCAATTTCTAATAAATGTGTTGACACACACAATGTGTTTTGGAAATTCTAAAATACACGCACATATATTAAAACAAAAATAACAATTACAACACTTGTAATAATTAGAAAGCATATGAACAGATATGTTTTATAAATATGATTGTTTACTTTCAAAGGGATTGTCATAAAGGGAAGGTAGTTTGTGGTTAACAAACAGTGTTGCTGTGTTATTATAAATACATATTCCATAGTATTGTGTATCTATCAGACAGTCAACTACTTAGTTCTGGATGAAGTACTAAGTAAATATAACACGTTTTTATTTTTGTGTTTGTGTGTCAGAATCTTCTGATCCTTCGCCAGGGGAACGAAAAGCCAGAAGAATAAGTGTGACCTCAAAAGTAAAAGCTGATCCTCCTGACATACCAAATCCTGGTGCAGTGGACATTGGTAGGTATTAAAAAATGTTTGTGATATTCAAGTACAGACATTGATATAAATTCAATAAAGACTGGCCATTTATTAAGCAATTCACAATTGAAAATGGAACCTTTAAAATAAATTTGGAAGAAGCTATTAAGCTGGTCACGCTAGATCAGGGGTTCTNAAACTATTTTGCTCTGGGACCCCATTTGACAAAAAACAATTGTACACGACCCCAGCAAGTTACCGCCAAACATTGTCCCTATATATTTTCACCCAGACATCAGATTATCATTTTAAACAGTGGTAAGTATATGTTTTGTACCAAACAATACAGCTTTATGGAGGTTAATTGGGGGGTTAAAAAGGCTAAAAAGTCACCTTTAACTCTTTGGACATTACATTATTTGTGCAACATGACAACCGTCAATCCTATGTGACAAGTGAATGTGAAAATGGAAGTGGTTCGGTGGACATAGGCCACCAATCACCTACTTCACACATGTATCACAGTGGNACTTAGCTCCTGACCTGCAGCTGGGAGATGGTCTCTCTGAGGAANTCACGACCCCATG
Organism: Platyplectrum ornatum; assembly: GCA_016617825.1. Taxonomy (NCBI): domain Eukaryota; kingdom Metazoa; phylum Chordata; class Amphibia; order Anura; family Limnodynastidae; genus Platyplectrum; species Platyplectrum ornatum. The sequence continues at coordinate 38,151 of JABWIB010004927.1, forward strand.
CACATGTGGTCGCGACCCACAGTTTGAGAACCNTGGCACTAGATGATTCCTTTCCATAATTATGGATTGGTGTTAAAAATTGTCCTAGTGTGTGGGGGAAGATTTTATGTGCTGCAAACAGCTTTAACATGACTACCATGACCATTTCACTAAATACAATNCTTAAAATGAACCCATGTTTCCCAGGTCACCGTCACAGATCCAACCAGAGACCAGCAAGAGATGAAGATTTTGAAGGGTCTCCGTGGAACTGCAATAGTTGTACGTTTCTCAATCACCCGGCACTAAACCGCTGTGAGCAGTGTGAAATGCCTCGGTTCACCTGAGTTCACTGCCAACTGCTTCACTTTGCTTGAAGTTTTTCTACAGATNCTATCTAGCATGCAAGAGAAAGTAAGGGACCTTACTCAATTGAAATGTATCCGCAAGCTGAGCCTAACTCCAGCGCTGCAGTTGGACATGTGTTGGTCACAGATGAGACTAATAAATGACAGGACAGCCCTGTTGGTGATCTACAAAGCCCTCTCTGCAAGTTTGTGCCTGAATGATGGAGATTGCAAAATGCTGGTCATTTGGTGTCATCTCCAGAAGACAGAATATTGTGGCGGGGCTGGAGTGGTCACAGGTTTGCAGACCAATTATTTGGATTTATGAAGTGGAAGACAGTTAAACTGAACAAAAATATTGTTTCTGCTTCCCAGAAGTATCCTACTGAATGAAGATGTTTTGATGGGGAGCAGGTGTTGTAGTATAAACATATCTTATGAAGCTTATTCAGAGAGAAGTAATTGCTGCTTTCTTCAGGGTAATTAAGTCCATATGAAATGAAAAATGCTGTTATAAAATGTTGCTGTTGAAATATGGAGGTTTTAGCCTTACGTTTTTAGGTCACATTATCTAATGTGATAGCGCAGTCCTTTTTTTTTTGTTTTGTGTGTCCAGCAAGCTCTATCATTAAACTACTGTTAATGGTCACAATTTTAATATAACAAGCTGAAGATGAATATATTAAGTGCATGTATTCAGTCTGTATTCCTATTGAAGTGATTCCTAAAAGCTGTTAGGCATATTAAATGTGGCCATGTTGTATGATTACTCAGTAAGGTTTCACGGCTCCTATGCCAAATACTGATTTACTTTGGTGCGCTCTTTGAAATGTGTACACTAATATATATATTTATCACCAGGCAGGATTAAGACCTATATAGTCCACCCAAGCTTCTGTGTATAGAACAGCATTATTTATCTGTCCATTTACTTGTGTTAATTCACAAGTGGACTTGTCCAGACCTGTACCATGCCTAGGTGTGCAGACACACCTTTTGTGTTTTCCTTCTTGTTCTTTTTCCCATCCATCATTGTCACTATTGTGCCCCCCCTCCCCTCTCGCTCTCTCTTTCTACCATGTCTTTGTGCTTCCCATGTTGTGAAAAACGCTTGATGTTTACAGCACAGAAGGTACTTTGTGCCCTCAATGGACCCACTTGACTTCAATTAAAATAAAACACCCGAGTTAAAGTAACTGTGTTATTTGCACATTGTTATCAACAGNCCTGCTTAGAGAAGGAAAGGCAGATTTAAAATGCTGTGCACTGCATATTTTTAAGGTAATACTTTTATGTTTTTTGTTAGAACAAAATACGNGAAAACAAGAATGTATGGTTAAAGGAAAAAAAATCATACTGGTACTTTAATGCATCTAAATTCCTGTATTGTAAAGGTGATTGGTTTGCATCCTGCAAGTGGCTGAAAAAAAATAAAGCACCTAATTGTTTTGTGAAATTTCCACTTCTGGGTTTTAACAGTTATATTAGTGGTTTTCTTATTTCTTGGTAAGGAACACTGTATACTATTAGAAATCATAGATTGCTAGGCCATGGGCTCTTATATAGTAAGGCCATTTATACATTTTAATTCTGCATCCACTATATGACGACTGTAGTTTATCATTACCATTGTTCTCTATATTTTGTATATTAAGTGAAGATTGAGATTGCCGTCAGCAGTCTACTTTACCCTATGCAGTTAACCGCGAAGTTTGTTCCAGAATGCACTTTGTACCTAATTTAATGTATTATTTTATATGCCTCACAGAGAGGCATATAATGAGATGTCTGGGTTTTTTGTACCACCATAGACAGGGTTAAAATTACACTGTGCCCTTTCCCATATTCGTCACCTATTGAATCAAGCCTTATATGCAAATTAGTGACTTCTTCTAATCCATTCATAGGCAGATTATAAGGTATGAGACTGCTTTGTGCTCACAGAATAAGTCGGCAGCGAAAGGGGCTTGAAGAACCGCTTATGCACACTCATTTTATGTTTCTTTTTGTAAAATACCTGATTACAGTAACAGATTTCAATTATTTGGAATATTTTGAAACATTGNTGGAAAACACTTAACTTTCTTAGTCAATACTGGAGTCTGTTTGTGCTTCTTTCTGAAATGTCACCTGTTGAGTCTCAATTGATGTACACTGCACTAACCACACTTCCTTTATATAGGCTTTTAGCATGTAACACATCAGAAAATGGAGATGGTGTGGAAATGAGGCTTACCAAGCTCTTACTGTACAATTCCCATACCTCCCAACATGTGTGTCAGACGTTCACCATTCCCCCCACTGACAGTAAGGCTTCCATGTTGGGAATCATTGCTGGAAGTCTGCGGCATGCACACTCACCTAAGATTAATTGATGAGTCTGGATCCGGTCCACTGACTGTACAGATATATCCAAATAATATTCTGCATTGGAGCAGTGTCTGTAGATTCTGTGATTCTTAATAGCACCACCACCACCTTTTGAAGCCCATTTGGAGCAGGTATACCCACAGTCTAGAGCCACCCAGTTCCCTTTTACAAAAGCCNGTCCTAGTCAGCCCCTTAGCAGCAGGTTGTATTTGTAATATTTCTTGACAAGTAATTGTGTACAATCACTTTAATAATAATGTTAAGTGGTAGCTTTACTAGTTTTCCCCATTCCTAAATAATTAGTACACATTGGAGTAATTAAACGATTGGCATTTTAACAGAGTTTTGTAAATGTTAAATAAACTTATATTATGGTGCTTATATTTATAGTTTATGCATGATCAAAAAAAAAAAAAATTAATGTGTAAAATGTTTCCCCAACAAAAAGTGCCTGTGATTACTGTTTAATATATTAATGTGTATGAAAGAAAATAGTCATCCCTGTAAATAACTGATCAGAGATAGGTCTTTATCACTTTATCCCTCTATCCTGCACTGTTATAGTCCGGTGTAAGAGTCTGACATGTGCCAATGACCCTGTTGTGCTCTGAACAGAAATCTGTCTTCATAATGTGATCACATACACTGATGCAGTCTGCGTATATAGGCGTATGTAAAATATTAATATACAGTAACAAACCGCCGCTCTGACAGATTTGCTTTTCAGTCTGCAGTTCTCCACTGACTATTTTTCCAGTTATACGCTGCCCTGTACTTTNTAGATTCCTATAAGGAATTATCATAAATCAGTGTATGTGTGCTCTGTAATCTTTGTACCAGTATTAAAATGCAATACTGGACATTGTTTGAATCTAATGTGTTATACAAAATATTTAATGGAAGTATGTATAAAAAAAACCAAAACCATTAAGTAGGGCTATTTCAATTGGATTTCAACAAGGTCAAAGTGAATATATTCATATAGGATTATAATGCTATGTCCTTTTAAAATGATGCAAGAGCAGAAATTGTTTATGCAAATGAATGCACAGTGCAACCAAGCTAGAATTTAATACCAGTTCCTGCAGCCAAGCCCAATGAGTCAAAGAATATTAAATGTAAAGTAGTTCTCATAGCTAGCAGCTGTAATTTCAATGTGAACAGTCCAAAGGACTTAAACAAGTAAAAAGTTTTCACTACAGCAGTTTTACTAGAACAATGTTCAGAATGTGTTCCATTATGTACTGCTGTTATTTTTAAGATAGTGAGTAGTTAACATATCCTATGCAGTATTATAGGTAACATAAAAAATGTCATTGGGGGTCCATTCATTGTTCCAATCCTCTTCCATTATCTAGCCCAGAGGCAGGCAAAGCTCTCCTGGTATATCAAACTACACATCNCAGCATGTTTTTTCACTTATCTATGCAGTTAAAGCATGCTGGGANTTGTAGTTCGACAACAGCTGGAAAGCCGCACTTTGCCTATCCCTGATTTAACATTTCCTATGCTGACATATGTTACCAAAATAAATTACGTTACATTTGTAAAGCTGGTTTTAGTGTAGCACTCTTAACAGGCTGAGGAGAAAAGAACCCTGTTACATTGTTATAAATAAGAAACAGAAGCAGATCACAATCAAGTCAAAATATGTTTTGATAGTATTGAAAGGATGAAACAACCTTAAAATTGTCTTGTCAGGACATATTTCACAGATTCCTGTGTACGTTAGTTCCTGCTAATGCACTCGCATTTCTAGAAGAAATAATTGCTATCAGGATGATGGATTTCAATATAATGACTTGAAACTTGTCTGAAGGCTCAAAAAGAACAGTCAATCCATTCAAGATGAGGTCCAAATCCCACTAGGGATAAAAATGACAAGCTTCATGTGTGTATATGCTTGAAAAATCTTTGCATCAAAGGATTTGATGAGGATTTTCTGAAATGAAATGAATATATTGCCAAGGCAAGAACTTTCAAAGTTCAGGAATTACAAACTTTGATGGAGAAAAAGTAAGACATAACATGTCACTGCATCAGAAATGGCTTTCCACATTTTAGTAAATGTTTAATATGGAATAAATTCCTCCATGCATCTCTTAGTGGCAGTATAGTCCGTTTTATACACACTATACAGCCAGAAATATCTCTCATTAGCCACCCTTTCTCCAAAA
>JABWIB010004929.1:8322-30806 GCA_016617825.1 Platyplectrum ornatum
ATATAGTGAATATAGAGGGTTCATCACAAGATGTGGTGTTCCGCAAAAACAGGAAGACTAGATTAGAGTTTGCCAAACAACATCTACAAAAGACATTGCAGTTCTGGAACAACATCATATGGATAGATGAGACAAAGATCAACTTGTACCAGAGTGACAGCAAGAGAAGAGTATGGAGAAGGAAAGTAACTGCTCATGATCCAAAACATCCCAACTTATCACTAAAGCATGGTGGTGGTAGTGTCATGGAATGGAACTGTTCCCTTGTATTTATTGATGATGTGACTGCTGATTAATGCATCAGGATGAATTCTGAAGTGTTTTGCACAATATTATCTGCTTATATTCAGTCAAATGGTTCAGAACTCAATGGACAGCGCTTCACAGTGCAGATGGACCCCAAGCATACAACAAAAGCAACCAAAGAGTTGATTTAAGGCTAAATAGTGGAATGTTATACAATCACGCGACCTAAATCCAATTGCACATTTAACTTGATGAAGACAAAACTAAAGGAAAATTGCCCCAAGATCAAGCAGGATGTGAACACATTGCAGTAAAGGTGTTCCAGTCTCCAGGCTGTAAATGACTGGCAAGGATTTGCAACAAGGTATTAAAAAGTTAAAGTTAGATTTAGGATTGTTTAGTTTGTTCCATTCTTTTTAAAAAGTGGGAGGCACATATAGAAACCAATGTACAGTAATCCCTACACGATTCACCTGATTTGGATGTAAATACCCTCAAATTAAAACTGAAAGTCTGTGGATAAAGCACATCTTATTTGTTTCACTTCAGATTCATTGTGGTGGTGTATACAGCCCATAATATGAGAATTGTACTGATGTCCCAATATTTATGCTCCTGACTGTAAGTAGACCTTCAGCGTCTGACAGCACTGCACCATATCTCTGCCTAGCTGACAGTAAAGCTGGCCCTCAGGCGCCGTTTTGAAAAGGCAACGTTCACATTGCCTTCAAACGGCGCCTTTTACACTAGGGCCGTCGTTTTTGCTGAAAATGACGGCTTTATTTGGCAACGTGAACGGGGTAATACGCTTTTATTAGACTTGTGCTGGAAACATCATCTCTTACCTGTAACAGTGACTGCAATTAATTCAATTTACCCCCCCTGCAATTCAACATGGTTTTGCCAACTCTTGAAAAATCTTTTGATTGGAACAATTTATCTTATAATGTATGGCCAGCTTTAGAGAAAACAGCCAGGGGTCAGGGAAGGGGGGCTACAGAACAAATTTTTTACAGTCCTATTCGATTCCAACGTGTTTTGTTATAAAACCAAAACACCTTTTAATAATACACACCTAGGCCTAAATTTACTAAACTGCGGGATTGGAAAAGTGGGGATGTTGCCCATAGCAACCTATTATTTTCAAGCTCTCAATTTCGTTCTACATACTGGAGAATGTGGCTGTGGACCTGAGGTTTTATGATATAACACTACATTGTTTTCCTATGTGAAATATGTATCTAGAGACTAATCAAACATTAACATTAACATATGTTTTCTTTTCCATCATTATATAGCCTGCAATTCAATACCTTCTTATTACACTACACTATTATTAAGTGGTTACATAATATATATGTTGTACTAATGTACTTTACCTAGTGCATTTCAAGCATGCTGTCTGCAATTATAACAATTTACTAACAATGTAAAATAGCAACAACAACAATAAAAAAAAAGTCACACAAAAAAGTAGTAGTCTTATGTATTCAATGTTGTGTATTTGCAGTACTGGTTGACTGATGCTAAATACCTTAGGAATTTAAGTCTAAATTGCAAATGTTATTATATTGTTGGAATTCTTTTGCTTTTGTCTCTCTCTTTCTCTCTCTCCTGCTCTTCTTTCCCATTCTCACCCATTCCCTCCTTGGCTCCTCTCTTCTCCTCTCCATTGTCAGGTTGCATCCCCCTGTACCGTCTGCGCCCCCTCTGCCATTTGGAACCTACAGAGATCTCTCAGCTCCTTCCTGCCCCCCCCTTTATTGATGTCTGATGGCGGCTCTGTTAGATAAGTTCAAAGTTATGTCTTTTAATGTTCGGGACCCTCAACTAGATATCTCTCGGCTCTCTGCTGGTAGGTCCCTGACAGTCTCCCGGAAACTGTGGCGCTTGTTCCATAACTCCCAACTCCTGTACGTATGGTGACTCTGCCACCCTGAGGACAACGACTACACCTATTTCTCTCACTCTGCCTTGACTTACACGAGACAGGACTATATATTCATTGACCATCATTACTTGTACTTGCTCCGCGATACCTCTGACCTGGTCCGACTCCACCCCGGTTTCTGCTACTCTGTCTCCACCCTCTCTCTCTCCTGGAGAGTGAACCTGGAGATTTAACGACCGGCTCCTGCAAGACCCATACTACAAGTCACAACTTGCGGATGCCCTGTCTGACTACATCTCCTCTAATGACACCGGCGACACCTCCGAAGTCGTGGTTTGGGGAGCCCTCAAATGTGTCCTCCGGGGCCGTTGAATACAGCTTGGTCCTATCTCAAAAAACAGAGGGAAGCACAGCGCTCAAATCTTCTGGAAAAAATTGTCTCCCTGGAGACTCAACATAAGGTTTCTCTCTCCCTTGCACTGCTCCAGGATTTAGCCAGTGCTCGTGCGGAGCTCAACCGCCTTCTCGATGATCACCTCAGCTTGGGGTACCGACAGCTTGGTGTCACAGGTGGTTCTTTCAATGGGAAAATTGTGCCGGTCGCATGCTCGCTCATGCCCTATGTTTGCAGCGTTACCTGACCTGCATACGTGTGGCCCGAGATTCAGGGGGGCACCGGGTAGACCAGAATCTTTACATTGCCTCCGCATTCTGGACCTACAATTCGAAACAGTATAATCTCTCTGACCCATCTCATCCTGACAGCCCACCTACATGTCTTCTACGCATCTCGCATTACCTGACTGGCTGCCACTTTCCAAGACTCTCCCGAGATGAAAGCATGGCCTTTGACGCCCCCCTTCACTCAGACGGAACTGGAAGCCATGCTTAAATCTGCCCCTGCAGGTAAAAGTCCCACCACGACAGCTTCATCTCAACTTTCTATAAGGCGTTCGTTGACCGGCTCCTCCCTGTCTTCTTGAAAGCCTTTAATGCCATCTCGGAGACTTCTCTCTTCTCTCCCCAGTCTCTGGAAGTCCACATAAACCCTGATTCTGAGGGAGAAGGACCCAGCCAGATGTGAGAGTTACCGCCCCATCTCGCTTTTGAAAATTAACTTAAAACTTTTTGCTAAATTGCTCGCCACCTGCTTACAGGTTTTCTTGCCATCCCCTGTCCACTCTGACCAGATGGGTATTGTCTTAGGCCGTGAGGCCAGAGACAACACCACCAAGGCTGTTAACCCTCTACATTGGGCCAATTCCCACAAGACCCCCTTGGTTCTCCTTTCTACGGACGCCAAAAAGGCTCTTGATTGGTTGGCCTGGGACTTCAGGCAGGGTGTCCTCACTCACATTGGGCTGGGTCTTCCCTTTTCTTCACCGGGTCCTGACCCTCTTCACCCTCCCAAGCGCATGCTAAAGGATCAATGGCACTCTATCTGCTCCCTTCCGACATCCAACGGCACCCGGCAGGGATGCCTGCTCTAGCCCCTTGTGTTCGTCCTGTGCATAGAAGCCCTGGTCAGAACCATACGCTTACACCCTAGCATTCATGGCATCCCAATTTGTGTGTGAGGGGGAACCAAGCTTGCTTTGTACGCGGATGATGTCCTATTCTTTCTGACATCCCCTCTCTGCCCCTTCTCATAGAGGAGTTTGATGCGTTTGGTGTGCTCTCCAATTTTAAGATTGCACTACATCGGAAACCCTTGGACTTCATGTTGCTGTGGCAGATGCAGCCACCGATTCTCCTTCTCCTGGCGTTCCTCTTCGATTCGGTACCTGGGGGTCCACCTCACCAACGACTGCTCCCAGCTTTTTGCTAGAAACTTTCCGCCACTTTTGTCTTCTATCAAAAGGGGCCTCCAAACGCCTCTCCAGGTTGGGGCGGATTTATGTCCTAAAAATGAACATCCCTCCTACTTTCAAATGGTACAGGTCGCGGTTGTCCACTTTATCGGGGAGGGGCGGTCGAGCTCATGGCTAACCACTCTGTTGCCCTCCTCAGCCTGGTACCATACTCAGCTCCAACACTTTCTTTCCTCCTCTAACCACAGTCTGTGAGCTTACCCCCTTTGAAGCGCTCTCATCCAATCTCCCTCTCCCAGTCATGCAGTCTCCAGGATTTATAAACTCATAATTGCACCGTGACCGGACCAGCTTCCCAACTCTGGAGGAATGGTCTTGTATATTTTGAATCTCGCATGCTTGCTCTTGCAGTCTCACTGTTGTGGAAACCCAACTCAAAATTCTCACTAGGAGGTATAGAACACCACAAATGCTCCACTCCTTCCTCCCTTATGTCCAGCCCAATTGTTGGCATTGCAACATGGCAGTGGGTACCCTGGTGCATATCTTTTGGGGCTGTCAGGTCCTCTTCCCGTTTTGATTACAAGTTCTCGAAATAGCCAGAAAGGTCGTTGGCACTGAGATTCCCGCCAGTGTGCAGTTCTGGCGGGAACAGGGATGAAGCAGTTCTGGCGGGAACTGAGAACATGGATGATTTTTAATGTAAATCACTTCTTTCAGCCCTGAGCGCTGCAATTATTGGGTGGGTTTTGCATCACACCAACAGTATGGCACTTGATCTAATGTTAATATCTTATGGCTGCAATTGGTCTGCTTAACTATGGAAACTTTAATTAAAATAAATATATTATAATATCAGGTTTCTGATAAATAGTAAAAAAAAATTATTGCATTTTAAACATATCTTGTTACAATAAAATTGCGTACCTAAATTTCTATGCTTTATATTACTTTAGAGAAATGACAGTATTTATCTCACATGGTAGAGAAAAATTCCCGATTGATCAATGCTATCATTTGATGATTTAAAAAAATGCCATACTTACCTTTGTGCTGCCATGACTGGACACCAGAGAGGTGCCCGTCTGCTCCCCTGTGTCACTCAGCTTGGGTGCATAAGATGTTCTATGTCTGCATACGGTGCATAAAGGTTTTTTCCACTCTTTTATGGGCACCACTTGAACGATAAAAATAAAGTATTCTCTCTGCATGCAAACACTCACATTTATTTTAACTCCCCTGCAATTTAACAGAACCAGCAGTGCCTGACCCTCTTACCTGTAAGCAATGCATTTTTCAAGGAAGATACTTTTTAATCATATATTCATGTATTAGAACAAATGTAGGATAAATTAGGACCATTACCATAGGTCAGTGCTTGGAAAGCAAACCCTTTGGCAAACCCTTTGGTTCTCCATCACAAAAAAAAAAAAACAAAAAACAAATATACAAGAACTAAACTATTTAGTTTTATATTTTTGTTGAATACTGGAACGTCATTTTTTTAAAAATTATTTTAATGATAGAATATGGAAACAAACCTGACCTTACAATTCGTTTGTCTTCTTCTTGAAGTTTGAGTCATGATATTTATTGCCAATTCTACACTTACCTACCAAGCTAATCTCATTACAGTCACAGTATAACCACACCTTTAAAAAGTTAATAAGGATGCTATAGTGTGCTGATAATTTTAATATTATTGGTACTTATTGGTATCCCATTTAATTTCAAATATGTATATCACCTTGGAACGTATAATTTATGTCGATTGCATTGCTGTATTATTTGCATAGCTTTTAAGCAAGACTCATAGATCTTCATCTATGACAGCGTACAATTTAAATACTTTGTGTAAAATAATTTCAAGCATTATTTTCCAGTGTAATGAAGGGAAAATTGTGGCACACATAGGGACAGATCCAGAGTTGCAGTGAGCACTATCATGTCCAGATTGGGAGTGCGTGCGGAAAGACAATCTAAATAGTAGACGGTTACACGGTAAGCATTCTGCTCATTCGTCATACATGTCATACATGTCCACCATCTCAGAGATGGTGTTAGGCATAGGAGCTAGTCATTTTCTATTCGAATATTACCTTTCTTAAATGTAAAAAAAACTATCATTTTTTATTTTATTGTTAAGAAATTACTTTTATGTAATAATAATAGTTTTGTAACACACATTTTTTATTTTTTATTTTATCCACTACATTCTAAAGACAAAAGTAGCAATTAACTACAATGTAAAAGATCAAAGTTAAAAAAATAAGTGGAAAGTTGAATTTCAGAATAATAGTTTAAAAGTAACACTGGTCAGTATCTGTGTGCAATAAGCAAAAAAGTAACATTCATTTTGCCTCCCCTGCAATTCAACATGATTTACCCAGGTGTAACTTTCCATTAATATCTATAAGTTTGGATCTAGTCCAAAGAATACTATCAAGACCTCCATCTGTTCAGTGATATAAGTACAACAGTTAACATATAACAGTTGCTGTATCCTTGCTGTATCCAAACATGCATGAAATGACTCTTATTGCATAAAAAGAACCTAAAAGCAAGATCGATTCTAGTTCACCGGGCGCCCTAGGCAGACCTTGCACTGCACCCCCCTCACCCATAAAGTGACGTCACCTCTCTTGGTTTTTCATTATTGGGGGTTTTTTTTACATTTTTTAAAAATAAAATTTTTTGTTTTGTTTTTAAATATTTTTTATGCTGCCATTCTGCCGCCCTGCCATCCGGCCGCCCTAGGTGCCTGCCTTAATTCACGCACCGGTCCTGCCTAAATGTATGATCATCGACTTCCCTGTTATGACTACAATAATCCAATCATAATTAATGATGCATAGTAACTCATTTGTATGAATGAGCATAATATTTATACAGGTTTGTATAAAATGAATATAAGCTAAAATAAGCTATGAACATGACCTTTTGATATAGGGCACATTCTTTTCATTTAGACTGTAATTAGTTAAGAATTAAATAAAATGTTATGAGGATTGAGCATACCTAGAATATAAATTTGTACCATGCAAATATTGCCCTAGCTCCGGACCACCCAAGCCCTACACCTTTTCTGCCCCGTTCAGAGCATAAAAAGGAGGGCTGGAGGAACAGTGGGACATTTGGGAGGTATTAGAATGATTCTCTCAGTTCCACACTATGGTATTTTGGATAACAGTGCACATTTATTTATTTTTTTACTGGATGTAGAAATGATTTAACAAATACACAGTGCTTGAATATGAAGGAAAGGGATTGGAATTAATACATGACTGCATTATTCTTTTACTATATTTCACACATTATGCACAATGCCAGTGCATAGTGGTTTCTTTTGCACGCATCATCTTAATCCACCCAAGTGATTTATTTAATGAGAGATTCATTCCTTTTAATTGGCATAGCGCCTCAATTATAGGCATGACAACCTTATTAAACTTTCTGTTTCCGTATGAATCATATACCTATGGCATAATAGTAGCACTATCCATAGGTTCCTGTTTGGGAATACATGTACTCTCTAGAAAGAGTAAACAAATGACAAAAATACACAAGGTCAAAAATTGAGAAATGTAAATGATTTGTGGATGTTTCAGACATATGTGTAATAATTGGTTGTGGAACAATGGAATGTAAAGTGTTGGATCTTCATTTCATCTACTTTTATTGGAATTTACTTGAGTTTGTGATTGGAAAAGATGTAAAGTGATCTGCAATAGAACCAAGATAATACATGCAAGCATAAATGCAAGCACCCCTTTTCTTTGACCAATTTCTCATAGCTATAGATGTCTTGACTGGTATGTATCAAGAAGGTACACCTATAGTGCACACAAGGCCAGCGCACCCATTGAGCGAATTCAGGCCGGAGCCTAGGGTGGCTGGCCTGGCAGGGTGGCAGAACGGCGGTATAAAAAAAATTCTAAATTACATAAAAAAACTAATAATAACTAATAACCGGTAAGGCGGGCGGACGGTCACACTGCCGCTCTCCATGGTAGTTAAGAAGCGGCCTGATGTGATAATGCATGTCACATGGTACTTGACTGCCAGGGGGTCATAATGGCAAGTCTGTCTAGGGTGCCCGCAGACCTAGCACCGGCCCTGACTGCACAGTACCATAGAAGGCACCTCTATTGAAGGTGTTGAAAAGTTGTTGAAAGTGTCATTCTTCCAGCTGGATCATCTCTGGACGCTGTAGCAACTACACCCCTGCTTCCATTGGTTTTACTTGTCACTTTGAACTGCAAATAACGGTTTCATCAGTGGGCATTTTCATTGGGCCTTACTCTATCCTTCCCCTTCTACAATATATTCAATCCCTAAAGCCTCAGCTTAACCCTCTGCTTTTCTGATCCATCCCTTCCCCATAGTCTGAATATAGCACTCCATTTCTACCCTCCATCCCCTCCTCATAAACTAAACCTAACCCTCCACTTTTCTGCTCCATCCCCTCCCCATACCTAAACCTAACCCTCCCCCTCAATATGCTCCATCCCCTCCCCATAGCCTACACCCCTGATGGCTAACCTATGACACGCGTGTCACTCGTGACACGCCAAGGCAGTTAGACTGACACGCCTGTTGATGTGTAAAACCTGCACATTTACAGGCTGCCATTTGATTAACTGTGCTCTGTTCCAATCCCTGCATGGAGGCGCGGTGTCACTGCTGGCGATAACTCCAGAGAACCAGTTGCCATATACTAAGGCTTGGTTTGGAGTCCGGATGTACTTCTCTTTGGCTCTGGACTGGGGTTTGTGGGTTACCCCTGTCTGTGCTTTGGGGTCATCGGCCTCCCTGTACCTATATACTCAGGATGCCATGCTGCCTTACTGTGCCTGGACGGCTCCCTGACGTCCCGGCCATTAGAAATGCTTGCTGTCTCCCAGAGCCCTGGAACAGGGAATACACAATCACCTACCCAGGGAACTGGAACAGGGAATACACAATCACCTACCCAGGGAACTGGACTGGTAGAAATCTGACAGACAACACAAAAAGGGGCAAAAACTAAAAAAAAATCCACAAATGCAAAAAGCTTCAAAAAGCAAACAAAAAACTAATAAAAAAACAAAAAAAACCCCAAAACAAAAGAAAAGAAACAAGAAACAAAAGAAACAGACTGACGTTGAAGATAGCAGCGCTTGCTTGGCCCTGAAGTGCACTAAATACAACCCTGCAAATGCAATTCAGCAACAGAAGAGTCACTAAAGTAAATCTTTTATAGGTTTTTTTGCTTTTGAACTGATAAATATATTAAAAATATAACTCAATCTTTGTTGCGGCTGCAAATATGACCAAATTATTGATATTTCTTGAAGTAACACACAACCCGAGGAAGACTATGCTTTTTTTTCCGATTTTTCCGACACCCCAAGCTGAAAAGGTTAGCCATCACTGGCCTACACCTAACCCTCCCCCAATAAGCTCCATCCCCTCCCCATAGCCTACACCTAACCCTCCCCCAATAAGCTCCATCCCCTCCCCATAGCCTAAACCTGTCCCTCACTCAATATGCTCCATCCCCTCCCCATAGCCTAACTCTAACCCTCTTCTCAGATCTATCCCTTTGCCATAGCCCAAACCAGGAGTAGGCAACCTGCAACTCTCCAGGTGTTGTCATACTACAAGTCCCAGCATGCTTTGCCTGGTATCAACTATGCCTGTGCAGTTAAAGCATGCTGGGACTTATAGTTCTACTTAAAGGGGATGGTATATTGCGGTAAAACAATCCTCTAGTGCAGGGGTAGGCAACCTGTGGCTCTCCTGGCGTTGTCAACTCAACATGTTGCCTACCCCTGGCCTAAACCTAATCCGCCCCTTTTATGCTCCATCTCCACCTGATACCCTAAACCTAACCCTCCCCTTCTACAATATATATCCTCCCCGCAAGCCTTAATGTTACCTAATTAAACCTCATTAAAAAGATTTTCAGTTAACAGACAATTGACATTTAGGTGCCAGCTGTGTATATGTCTAGAACGCAACTTTCGGACTGAGGGTATGCATTCCCTGCACCCATGGTAGTTAAGCCACTTATTACTATTTTTGTTCATGCCCTATTAATGACAATGGAAATGTTTGTCCTCTGTATAATGTTTAAATAGAAACCTTTAAATTGATAACCTTTATCTTTATTACAAAAAATATGCATATGTATGAATCTTAAGCAGTAATGTATTTGTCCCTAACTAATGTTCACATAGATAAATAATTGTTTCTTACATTTACTGACCTTAGTTTATGCTTCAGTTAAATATATGACATGATTATACAGTATAAACTGTACAGATAATCATGAATTAGTGCCAAGGTTTAATTAATTATGACGGAAAGTAATGAGACATGCGGTTAACTTGTTAATAAGAGACTACAGAGTGTATAATCACATACTAAATAATACATTATATTACAGCTTATATTTTTGAGTAGCACTGTCAAGATATCTTGAATCATGACGTCAATGTTTCTATTTTCAGGGCTATAATTGTTAAAGAAATATGTTCATTTGCTATGAAAATCTATAATATAATGCAATGTAACCTGTAATTTGCTATGAAAAACTAAAAACCTGTATATTTGACCGCAGATGTCAATTATTCCCAAGGAATCTTACAGGTTACAGGTATATATATATATATATATATATATGGAGTAAAATGAGTCCACACAACACAATATATATATATATATATATATATATATATATATACTGTAGGATAGACTAGTGTCCCGGAATTGGACTATATAATGTATATTGTTACAGTCAGTGAACTTAACAGGTGTCCAAGACTGATGTAAGATGTATATTTTCTAAGATAGAACGTATGGTCCGCACACATGAAATTGTGTTTCAATCTATATTACTTGTTGATTCTGGGAATCTCATGTATTCAACAATTATTATTTATTGGAGATGCAGGCTAGAACTTGGAAATATAATACAATATTCATAAGGAGAGAAAGAAAAGACAGAGTTCTAGTATTGGTGCACTAAGTATGAATTCAAATAAAAAAATTAATAGATATCTTTATTGGCAGCAAAATATCAAAAACAAAAATAGACAATATATAAATATGAAAAAAGATAGAAAATTGTGATTCTTGAAAAGTTATTAAATTCTTTAGCTATTGTCAGCTATTATTCCCTAGAATTTGTATCCTTATTTATACTGGTCAATTATTTCTGTGCAGGGTATGTGTTCAGTACAGGTTGTGTGTATGGCTCTCAACAGCCTGTATACCAGCGGGTATAGTTCACTGGCAATAAAGATACGGTTTTAAAATATCTATTTAAAGTTACATTTTAATTTATACTTGTGGGGATAAGATAAACTGGGAGTAGAGTGCACCAAAACTAGAACTCTCTTCTTTCTCTACTAAGTTTTATATTTTGAAACTATGTTTAAGCCATGACCATAAAAAGCAAAGAAAAAAATATAATGTATAGTATATACGATCAGAAATATTCATATGCGGTAAGACCATTCTTTTCTCTTTTCGGAGTGTTATAGTGAATGAAGAAGAAAGACATGCACAGACAACGTAGAGGAAATTTATATTACAGCACCAGTGTGTATTCCTTGTTTATTAAATACTGCATTCTTACTCTTCTGTAAAGACATGGGGTGTGGTAGATACCTTATTGTGAAATACATGACGGTAGTAATTTCAGCACAGGGTTCTCTCTCTCTCTCTCTCTCTCTCTCTCTCTCTCTCTCTCTCTCTCTCTCTCTCTCTCTCTCTCTCTCTCTCTCTCTGTCTATCTGTATCTATATATATTAAATTATACATGGTTTCTACATGAGTGTATCTTATGTTATTTTCCATTGTCAAAACATTACTGATGGTTAAATTGACCATAGTGTGGTCTTTTGGCTAAATTGACCAGAGTGTGTTTAGTTTAGTTTATGTCATAGGGATTTAAAACATTTGAGATTTCTTATTCTATTTATAGTTCTATTCAATATTAATGGAACCATATTAATTAAATATTTAACAAAAATAATAGCCATAAACAGTGATCATGTGAAATTTCCCTAATCTTTCCTGTGGAGTTTTCCTATCAGTCTGTGAAACACACATCTCATTCTACCATCCAGCTATCCACCTATCCAGCAGGTTCTCTGGCCAATGGCATAACCCATTAGAGTTATGTGCAATATTGTTGATACTTTATTAATTACTTATTAATAAAAATTAATAATCATACACTGAAATGAAAATAAAAAGGTAGATGTATACACCTGGACAAAACCATCTTCAGTCACAAGTGAAGCAAAATGTCATCTGTTGCAAACATTATTAGAGTTGAGAGATTATGTTTTTAGTCTAAACAGGTATCTGGGTACAAAAAGCAAACCTTTTTAAACTACTATACAAGTACAAAAAGCCCTAGTAAATCTATATTTATTTATCTAATTATTTATAGCATCTTGAATAAAGAACAATAGGGTGACACCAGTTCTCAATGAGTACAGTACACAGTAAAGTTGTACAGCAGCATGAATGCAAAATAGAGACACACAAGTCCAGTGTGACATTATAAAATAGTGACATTTTGAGAACTCTCTAACAAGAAATGACTTGGAGAGGTTAAGAGATTGATTGTGACGAGTGCCATTGGGTATTAGCATGGGGAAATAGGTACAGCAAAAAGATTAGTGCACATATGGAAAAAGTGTAGTAACATACTCATAGAAGAGTAAAACAAACATTTTACAATCCACGGCAAGGACATAGCACGACCGAATAGGCAACAGAACTCAGGAGGAAGGCTAACATGGCAGGGAGAGAAGAAGGGAGTTGAGAAACCAGGGCAAAGTCACATAATACCTGTGCAGATACAAGCAGATCAGCAGGAGGCAACCCTGGAATCTGTACCACGCTACCAGACTCTGTGTATAAACAGATATTTCATTATACTGCGTGTTGTAATTAAGTTTTTCTGGAGAGAATAGAGGACAAGCGGAAGCTTGGCCAGATTTGCTGTATAAATGTACTGGTATAACCAGTTTCATTACAGACAGTTTCATGACAGTGTCGGATGGATGCACTATAAGCGTGAGCTATGACATTACAAAAGCAGTTTGACACACAATTCACTTTTATCAATCCCAGAACAATGATTATTATTGTTATTATTATTGTAACAAAATCAAACTAACGTAATCAACATGCACCACCATCTCACAACACATTAAATAACCCTGCTCAGGTACGTTCTCAAATACTGAGAATTAGTAGTAAATTAAATTTATAGTGAGTTGAATTTATATGTGTACCTTAACTTTACAGTAACTTTACCAGAGAAATGGTAATCATTTTTTATTAAATATATAAAAATAAAATCATTTTAGTAACTCTAAAAATAACACTCAAATTTTATAGTTAGCAAACAAGGTTTACATAAGCATTTCCAATTAACAAATTCAATTCCACATAAAATTATTGGTAATCAATTACTAGAATAAATAACATCAACCCCCACCACCACCACCACCATTTGTAATCGGTTCTTCACAGCTATAAATGAATGTTTGTACCCTAAACTTATTCTAACTACTTTAAGCTACTTTGATAGTTTATGAAAACTGAACAGGTTCATTACAGTTAGTCCTCGCTTAAGTGAATAAAACAAAATATTTCAGCTTTCTTTTTATAAGTGCTTAGGGTTATAGATGCATTCATTTTGCATGCAATTGAGGAGTACTGCTAATTATACTCCTCTATATTAGAACTCTGAGGTATAACCACATGGCATTTTCCAGTAAGTCACCAAAATGGTCAGAAATTGTAATGCAAGGAGGACTTTAGTTAGAGAAATAGTCTTTTCCTCTCCCTCTCTTTTATAAGGATGTCTACTTACAAGCGGCTGGTTATGTGCTGTTTACTTCAAAAGTTTACTTTTGCAATAGTATATCCAATGATGGTGCCAAAGTGCCAAAACTCAAACAGCAGGTTTCTCCCTCTCAGCCAGAGCACCTGCTGATTAAATAAGGAAACCCTGTCTTTTTCCTCTAGAAGCAAAGGTTGTCAGCTCAATCCTGCCAGAATGAATAAACATACATTTCAAATAACACAAACATTCAATAAAGATTGAATGCAGGCTTTAGGGGGCCAGCTGACATGAGCCAAGATGGCGCCGTCCATGGATCATGCTGGAGGGAGATTTGTAATCCAGGAGACTGTGAAAGCCTGTGAAACAACAGCGGCGAATCAGATAAGTACCACGTTTTGTGACATTATTAATAGTAACGCTATTTATTAGGTGCTACAATGGAGAAAACAGACAGAATAGGTGGGGAAGAGGGGCCCTGCTCGCACACTTACACTCTAAAGGAGATTGGGGATTTCACACATAGGGGCAATTACACATACACTAAGGACAATTTAGCTTAAAATATCAGTGTGATGTATTGACCGCCACACACAGTGGTCACCTTGATGCATCACTGGCCTCTCCAGTGGACCTTTGATCATCTTCAGCCCCAAGACTAGGTAGCTCTTAATCCAGCCCTGGCGGCAGCAGATTCTATGAGCCCACCAGTTTCCAAAGTTTCTCTACACTTCAATGGCGTTAAAATGAGTTAGTAGTGGTATAAAGCTACTACACTGGCATTTTAAACAATATTTTACAAACTTAAAAAACATCATTTTCTCATGGACTATGACTTATCCCTTAGATGGTGTAAGTGTATGGCATCCCCTGCTACTGCCACTCTGTAACTGAGAAGACTCTCCTTTTCTAATTTAAATAGAGTGCATAGCAGTAGGATATGCAAGCAGACAGAGGTACAATGTGGACATAATTAGAGGTGAAGTTATATTTGCATATGAAGGCGTATTATTTACGCGCACACTATAGAATATACTGTTTATCTAATACAGTGAAATCCACTGTGACTCATTTACCAACTTATTAAAATAACTTTCATTAGTCATACTTAAATGCCTTGACATAGATTTAATTAAAGTAAGACGTGATTGTTATGCGAGGCTTTGTGCCAGGAACACCAAATAGACTTTTAGGCTACAATTTTAGCACATGTAAATCCATAGAGCATGTTAAGGATTATTCTGCAACGGTAATAGACAGACAGACAAACAGAAGTTGATCAGGAGTTTTAAGCAGCTGTAGTGTGTGGCCGCAGGCTCCTGGCTATACAGCGTGTTTTACCCCCTTGCTTGATGGAGGCATGTGAGGCTGGGCCGAACCTTCTACAGCTTTTGTCTCGCTGTTTTTTCATTCATATAAAAGGCAGTGACACTACTACACATGGCCATTGATAGTAATTTATTTTTTCTAAAAGGCCGTGTGTCGTAGCAATATGCCGCTACTCGGCTTTTATATGAATGTAAAGAACTGTAAAACAAAAAATAAAGATCTGTACAATGGGGTAGACAGACAGAATTGACAGGGAAGAGGGGCCGTGCATGCAAGCTTACATTCTAAAGATTGAGGATTGCTAGATAGATAGAAATAGATATGAGATAGATAAATAGATAGAAAGATTTTTAGATAGATATGAGATGGATAGATATTAGATAAGTGGATAGATATGAGATGGATATATCTATCCATCTCATATTGATAGATAGATAGATAGATAGATAGATAGATAGATAGATAAATATGAGATAGATAGATATTAGATAGATAGATAGATAGATAGATAGATAGATAGATAGTTATTAGATAGATAGAGAGAGATAGAAAGATTTATAGATTGATAGATAGATAGATAGATAGATAGATAGATAGATAGATAGATAGATAGATAAATAGATAATGAGATAGCTAGATAGATAGAAAGATTTTTTAGATGATAGATAGATGATACATAAGATAAGATGCATACGTAACATGGGGTACAGTGTAATGATTTACAAAACAATAACAGACATGAAATTGTATATAGCATAAGAATACAATGCCATAGCATACATAATAAGTGGGTTGGGATGTGTAAGTGAGTTATTGGGAGGCCACAAAGGATGAGAGGTCGATGGAGCTAGATTTGTGTATCATCTGCGTACAGGTATTGAAAGCCATAGGAGTTAACAAGATTGCAGAGGGAGGTAGTGTAGAGGAAGAAGAGAGAGATGAGCCATGAGTGGATAGAGCCTGTGAGTCTTAGGGAGTGAAATGTTTGGAGTGTCAAGGTCAGCTGAGAGATCTAGAAGAATGAGGATGGAGAACTGACCTTTAGATTTGGCAGAGAGTATATCAGTGGTTACCTTGGTGAGGTCAGGTTCTGTAGAGTGGAGATATAAGAAAGATAGATAGATAGATCGACAGATATCTAAATAGATACATAAATTGATATATAAATATGTGATTAAAGGACTCTGCCCCCATCTGGTATCACCCAAAAATTAAGAAGGCAATATGCATTGCCCAAAACTGTTTTCACAGAATACCTTCATAAATAAATTAAGGACATGCTATACATAAAATATTTAACCCTGAAACACTTTACAATGAAAAGGAGTCAATAATTACACATACAGTATTTGCCATTTAGAGATATTTTATTTAAGGACCCCAGCAAGGGATCCTGCACGGACTTCAGGATCAATCAGAGGACAAGGGAACTGCAATAAAAGCAATTTACTTAAATTGAGTCATCTGTAACATATTTTTAACTCACAATACTTTTCATAAATACCATAAGAAACAACATTACAATTTACATTTTTCTCATTATATTAAAAGTGCACTTTTAACTTCACCCACTTAAAACATTGGCAATCAATTATTACATAACCATAACATAAGATCTTTACATAACCCACAGGGATTTTTGATTATGTAAGCATATATTTGATTGTCAAGGGAGGCTTGGCTGGGTGATGAGGGACGTTGGACCACATATTCCTCCACGGACAAAATAACTAAATGGTCTTATGTGTTCCTGTAACTTGCAATTGATTTTAAACAGAGCTTCTGGAGTCTCTGATGAGGTTTGGGCAAAAATGGTGTGGAAAATAGTATCTTGGTATACTATCTCCCAGTCCCAAGAAGTTTTAGTCGCAAGTATTTCTCAGATTTCACTCTCTTTTACTTGGAACATGTGTTGATGGCTTTGGAACTACTGGGGTGATGAGCAATTCATCCTTCTCCTCTCAATTCAGTAAAAATATATATTAAACTAAAGTGGAATATATTAGAATTATGTAGGATTAAATTCCATTCTGTCCTTTTTGCACTTCTATCCCATTTTGTACTTATATACATATATATGTGATACCCCCAACCTGTTGTGAACACATAGATGAAATCCCAGGGAGAATTGTGTTCTCTCCAAACACATTTGTGGCATGTTCGACCTAAACCAGCAATGGAGGGGAGGGTGAGGAAACCCACTCTGAGATGACAAACATTCATTTTAACTTTTCCCAACCAAACCCAATGAAGACAAAGTGATAGAAAACAAATGCTCTTTATTAAAACTCAGGGGATTCCCAGAGGAAAATTATTACTTGTAGCATAATAAATGAACAGGAATAATAGTTTACAATTTAGCATTTCCAACTGACAAATTTATATATTCAGTCATAAATAAAGTGCACAATACTTCAGAAAAACACACAAACATTGGGAGGATCTTCATATTAAATAAACATAAACAAACTAAAACACTTGAATAAACGATATACATCGCACATAGGCCTATTTTTGGACTGTTTTATTTGATTTTATTGGAAGAATAAAGTATTGCAATTTAAACCTTCGGAAAATAAATTTATTAATCGAGCTGCGGATTAGGGAACCATACAACGGTGGCAGCACCAGGGTTGGAATACTACGGATGAGCATGGCTAATTGCAAACCAGGAGGACCAGAGAGTCAGGGATCACCTGCACACCTTTTGTTGAGCATCTATACAAGAGAGGGAAATTGTGAGTATACATATATATAGACAAAGTCCTGAACACTACAATACTTCATTATATCTCCTCCCATTTTGCCGGAGTCCAGGTATCGGCGGGTTAGCACCAGGAGATGGGAGAGTCGAAGCTGCATCTTACGGAGATCCATACAGGGGACACCCCATTCAGGCATACACTCGAGGAATACTGTGAGGAATGACAAGACAGCTACAGAGAAGGCAGGTGGAGGAAATAGGAGATAGCATTTGAGAAGTCTGCAAATCAAAAGAAATTCTATGTGAGTACATTACCAATTACTTGGTACTCACATATAATAGTACTGCACTATATTGTGTTTCTATGCTCCGGAGGACTGAGGGAGATCTATAAACCACATTAAAAAGGAGAGGCTCATCTACATCTGAAAAAGAATCCCCCAGAGGAAACGTGAGAATTCTACGTACCTAACTAGGAACAAGGAAAAACATCCGGTGAGGAGGAGACCTACCTCTTTTTCATAGACTGTGAAAGAAACTGGTTTTATTGTGGACATTATTACGTATAGACACTAACTGCGCCATCATGCACCTACTTTTGCATATAATGTATCTACTATAAGGGTATTACATATTAAGAGTATTTTCTCTAAAAAAGGGTGAAAGATATCCAACATCTGTATTATAAATAATGATAGACTGTATAGTTGTTATTCTTGTTTAGTCCACGTGGGGTGACTGTATCCATAAGGAAAACCATTCTCTCCCATTGTAAAAGGATGTTATCATAGTCCTCTTATAGTTCAATTTTCTCAAGAGTATATGCTCTCAGGAGTCGAGGGTTATGATCATGATGTTTTGCAATGCTACTGACCTTCCTTATTTTCTCCACATCTTTTGGGGCATTCTGTATACCTCTCGTGTGTTCCAAGATCTTCCTCTTAAAGGGGCGGGCCGTTTTACCTAGGTGACAAGGACATTCTAAGCAATAAATAATGCTGTTACAATTAATGTATTGTTTCACAATGTTTGTCTTCCTGTATTTGTCATCATAGTTTTGCATATTGAGGATGTTACAACATACATTACAGCTATTGTACTTGTAAAAGGCTCCCAAAACTCTTTGTTTATTCCTTCCAGGCTCTGCACCAATTTATCTCGTAGGCTCGGCAACTTCTGCCAGCTAATATGTACCTTGTCTGTCAGTAATGGTTTAATGGCAAATCCAATTCCAAAAAGTGGCAATATTTCTGTATATTTTCTACTTTTTCCTTCCATTTTTGGTTGAATTTTGTTATAAATGTCATTGGTTGTAACTTATGTGGCACCAATAATCCTTGGCGATCCTGTCTGTTTGCCCTGATGTATGGTTTTATCAAACTCGCCTTACTATGGTCTCTCTCAGTCAGACGTTCTGTCGATCCTTTGGCTCTCTCCTAAAATTGTTCATCATCAGAACAGTTCCTCCTCGTTCTCAAGTACTCTCCAGAGGGGACTGCTTTCACTGTTGCCAGAAAATGTGAGCTTTTAGTTTGCAGTATCCTGTCGATGTTTCTTTTCTGAATACATCAGTCTTCAGGGTTAGATTCTCTGTCACTGATATTAGTCAGATCTAGGAGGCTAGTCATATAGTTGGTGTAATTCCCAGGAAACTAGTTGCCAAAATGTCTTTATGTGCATACTGATTTGTTGGTCTGGCCAAAAGGTAGATAATTTTGTCCGTTTCCTGTTTCTGACATTTATTGGTGGGGATTCCTCTGCCAATTTCTCCAAAATAGCACCATTGTCTTCTATACACTCATGTTTGGATTTGTGAAAATACTTATTTAAAAGTAGTTTCCTCGTGGGAGGGACGGGGCATGAATGTGGTGGGCCATTTGATGGATTGGTGTCTACGCCATACCTTGACATATGCCAGGGCCGATGGCCAGTTTGAATTTTTGGAAGGTCACCAAAGGCCTTTCTTCAGGCACAGTACTATATTGCCACAACAAAACGTCACCTCACCGACTCAGATTGGAACAACCCTCTGGATATATTTTTGGACTCTAT
Organism: Platyplectrum ornatum; assembly: GCA_016617825.1. Lineage (NCBI taxonomy): Eukaryota > Metazoa > Chordata > Amphibia > Anura > Limnodynastidae > Platyplectrum > Platyplectrum ornatum. The sequence goes on from JABWIB010004929.1 coordinate 28,209, forward strand.
ACAGACTGGTCTGCGGCAATGGATGGTGCATCTCTCCCTTCAGTCTAGTCAATATCGGGAAATGTATAAAATCTTTCACCAATCACATTACTCACCCCATCGTTTGTATATAGAGACTAAAGACTCACCGTTTTTTCAAAATGTTATCATGGTCCTGCACACATGTATCACTGCTTATGGGAATGTCCACCATTACGCAGATTCTGGTTGATGGTAAGAGACACTTGTTCCTCGGGCCTGAATGGGCGCTGTTCGGGTTAATGGCCACTGGTCAAAGAGTACCCAGAGGTAGACGATGATGATGATTAGTACTGCGGCTAAGAAATCCATACTTCAGTTCTGATTAATGCCTGACCCGTCCTCAACGCGTTTATTTTTGGACAAAATGTTTTTCTTGTTCTGTATAGACTGGATTGAGGTGTTGTTGGATAAGGAAGCCAAGTTGGAAGGGTTCTTTGACTGTTGGTTAAAGCTATAAAGCTATATGCCAATTTGGCGCTGGAGGTCAGTTGTAAGGTCAGCCTCTCCTTGGCCTAAACGGAATGGTACCTTCTTAGGAAACATGCAGGGGATCTTCTAATAATTCTAACTAATGCTTGTTTGGATGTCACGCTCTTCGGAATGTGTAAATTCTATGTTCTGTCCATGATATTGCTGCCAAGTAAACCTAAATCCCTTGCTCTCTTCCACTGAGGGGGGCTACACAAGTAGGTTTGCTTTGTTTACCCACTTTTGTCTCTTTTCATTTTACTCCCCAACCCATCTCTGTGTGTAGGTTGCAATTCTGACACTGACACAGAGACACTGTGCCAGTGCCTGCATGGTAATACAGATTTGGTGCCAGTGTATAAAATCCGTTGTTGTTTGTGTCCCATTGATCTAAACACTGCTCCAAATCAGATTTCACAATTTATTTGTGTGGTAGTCACAGAGAATATATGTGACCTCCCTATTCCACAAATCTTTGTAAAAGGAATCCATTGAATTCATATTTCTTTTATTAATGTGGTGATAGTAAAATATTTATAACAATGTAAACAAAAAAACCCTTTAATTAATTGTATAATATATGTACAGTTTGTTTGATTGCTTTAAAATAACTACAATGGATTACTCTGTATTTATTGCTTGTTGTTATATGACCTGGATACATATATTACCTGATATTATTTTGTACAATAACATATTCATGTATATAAGTACTATGTTAATCTTAGCTAATTAGGTTAATTAATTAGCGTAGGGTTGAGGCTATTATTATTGGGATGCTGAACATACCTTACTATACTATATACTATATAATATACTATAATTACTATATTCTGTCTGACAGTGGTCGACATGGTAACCCTGTTGGATAGAATAAGGTTGACATTGAACAAATTGTAATGCAGGATCATACATAAGTACTTAACCAAGCCCTTTCTGCACAATCTGCGGGATAGTATGTTTATAGTAGGAATGCATAGCTGGCATATGTATGTAGCACATATAAGTCAGGATTAGTTTTAGGTCTGAATATTGATTTTACTGTTAATATTATATTCAGGGCCAGATCCACACACATCCCCCATGAGTCTGTGGCCCATACTGCGGACCAGACACTGTGTACAGATTGCCATAGCAGCCACAGTGTGAGGTCATGCCAGCATTGCTCCCTATTCAGAGCGCACTGCAGAGGACAACAGAGAATGAAGAGAAGACAGCACAGGCAAGTAAATATTCAAATCTTTATTTTATTAGTATTGTTTAGGATAGATAAAGGAAGAGCTGAGAGGATAGAAATAGGGAAAGAAGGTTATATAGGATAGAGATGAGGAGGACAGAGTGGGATTGATACAGGAGAAAAATAATAATAATAATAATAAAAAAGATAGGGGTAGTATATGATCGTTTTTACCAAGGTGCTCTCACAAACCTTAATCTGGCCCTGATTATATTACACATACTAACCAATTCATTTCTGAGTTGGTTCTTTCTCATTTTCAGCACTAATGGGACAGATCAAAAGTGTGAATAGGATGGTGAGCAAAGGTATCAAACATGCACTGTACAATTTACATCTCACCCTGTAGCTATTACACCCAATACACAGGTAGAAATCCTTAGGTATAACAAAATGCCCCAGATCTAAAGAAGAATGGATCGGTTTCAATATTTTGGTGTGTGCGCATACACAATGGTAATCATTGGATTTCCAATCCAATAAAACAGAAAACACTTTCTTTTCCAGAGTATAAAAGAATAAAAAGAGTAAAAAGGATAAAAGTATAAAAAGACTAAAAAGGATAAGAAGAGTAAGAATGATAAAAAATAGTATAGAGCAGTGGTTCCCAAACTGTGCGCCTAGGCTCCCTAAGGTGCCACAATGCTGTCATTGGGGTGCCGCGGAATGTTTTCTCCGACGTGGTACCTCATTGACAGTTTTACTAAAGCTGGCCATACACTATAAAATAAATTGTTCCAATCTAAAGAGTTTTTCAAGAGTGGGCAAAACCATGTTGAATTCCAGGGGGGGTAAAATGAATTAATTGCAATCAGTATTAAAGGTGGGAGATGATGTTTCCAGCACAAGTNTAATAACAGTGTAACAGTAAC
>JABWIB010004931.1:10392-21721 GCA_016617825.1 Platyplectrum ornatum
ATTTCTTTATAGGTGTAGATGATCTCTTTTCTTTATAGGGGTAGGTCACTTCTTTTCTTTATAGGTGTAGGTGATCTCTTTTCTTTATAGGGGTACGTCATTTCTTTTCTTTACAGGTGTAGGTCATTTCTTTTCTTTACATATTAACAAATCAGCTCGACTTGTATTATGGGCTCTTGTCAAGTTTTTTGCAGTAGATTCTTAGGACAATGGTTTTCTCTGAATTTGTCCAACAAATGATTTCTCATATCATTGAAGTCAGAACAATTTCTCCTTAAACGTGCTAGCTTAGAGAACAGTATATTTTTCTTCCAGTTCCCTCGGGAGCCTCTATACAGGTCCAAAAAATCAATTTACCGACCTACAAACAATGCAGTGAAGGTCAGTTCTAATTCATTCACATTAAGATCCTTAACAAATTGGTTAAAAGCCCCTTCAGTGTCAGTCCATACTAACAATACAATGTCAGTATATTGATGGAAATATCAGATGGGGAAACATTATCTGGCGTGAGGACATACTTCTGCTCATATACAAATTGGTGAAGCTGGGAATGAGAATAGTTCCCATCGCCCTATCTGACACCTGTAAACACTATTCCTCCTGGAACATAAATTGTTGGAATTATTTGTTATGTGATATTGAGCCCTGATGAAAATTGCCAAATGAGGCAGTTGAAACATCAGGCCTTTCTTATGTTTTGAATATCAAGTAAAGATTATGGCCTAAATTTGCTGTGCAGGGAGATTGAAAAGTGGGAATGTAGCTCATAGTAACCAATCAGATGCAAACTCTTTAATTTTTCATACCAGAGTATGTGAGCTCCAATCTGAATCTTTTCAATATGCCTGCAGTTCATTTTGACTATGCTAATGGAGGCTGATTTGGACTTCTGTTTGACCAGCTTATAGCCCTGAATAGAGTGTCCATAGTAATGTCCACATTAGAGGATGCTTGAGAAAAAAAGCCTGCTGTCTCACTCTGGTCAGAAATCTCCAGCTACTTACTCTTGATGCTGAGTCTGGGCAGTCTTCTATATAGGGCAGTCTTCTGAGCAGACTCAGAAGACTGCTCTATGTATGTGTGTGCGAGTGTGAACCTCTCAAGGGGAGGAATGTGTTCATGCAGGATACATCTTAAATTGTTAAGGTCATGCATGTTTAGAGTCCAGTGATGGGCCACAAGCTGTGGATGAACCCAAAATGAAATGTTTAAAAGCAGGCCTAGGGCTAATCTAAAGTCAAAAAGGGATTTTTGGGCTGACAGTTTTGCAAGAATTTGTTACACAATAACACAATAACAAATACTAGTGAACATTCGAAAATAAATCAGAGATCTTCACAATTTCAAAATCTTCCAAAACAAAACATCACATATGGTGGGCCAAGACTACATAGAGTGCACTGTTAACATGCTCAAAGTAAGGTGCCTGTAATCTATAACGTTGGAGCATTTAGGCTATCTCGTCAGAAAATGACATAACCTACACAAATGGATTCAAAATGGTTAACACATTATTTACTACTTTCATGACATGAGCACCTGGTGATGACCTGTAGTGTCAGCTAGGAGAGGAACGCCAACCTATATGTAGGTGATGTAGCTTAACATTTGGATGTCATTTTTCAAAATATGCATTTGAGCAGGAAACAGTAGGGCAAAGCATTACAGATCTAGGGGTCACCAACTAATTGGAGGTTCAGAACCTGATTATTTTACCAATAACAATTTCCGGATCCAACTGCCCGTCCTCCAACTGACTTCTGTATGCAGAAAGTGGTTTAGATCAGTGTTTCTCAACCTGGTTCTCAATTTCACATGGCCAGTGGAAAGAAAGTGTTTTACAGGACTATAGGAGGGCAGCGAATCATTTAGGGAGCTTGGGCAGAGTTTCCTCCTGCTTATACAGCAGCTCTCAGGCAGAACAGGAGTGAAAGTGAACGTTGATCTTTGAAACAAAAACATACCAGTAGGTTATTTGTCACTAGTGTATGTGTAATTGATCCTATGTATCAAATCCTCAATCTCCTTTAGAATGTAAGCTTTTGGCCAGGGCCCCATTCACTCTGTCTATCTATATTCTCCATTGTACATGGCTGCGGACACTTTGTGGCACCTAACAAGTGTTAATAATAATAATAACAATAACCATATAGTAAAAAATGTTCATCAAGCTCAAGACAGCCATTAAAAAAGTGACGTGTTCACGCTCTTTGCATTGTAGGTACAAAGTATATAATTGTATTTGATAAGAGTTATGCTGGGTACACATTAGAAAGATAATCGTTCCAATCAACAGATAAATGACCCTCACAGAAGAAATCTGTTACATGTGTACTCACAAAATGCAACAGATTTCTGCTGTGAGGGTCATTTATCTGTTGATTGGAACGATTATCTTTCTGATGTGTACCTAGCATAACAAATAAGAGCCGCTATTCCTTCATGAAAGAGGGAAGTGGCAGGGAAGTTTGATCGTGTCCATTGACTTTATCTGAAAGTTTTTGCTTAGTGAGTGTTTGTGATTTATATTGTTTTTATTATCAGTGGTGTGTTGCTCTAGCAGTGCTATGTAAACTGTGCTTTTTGAGATTTTTGCAATTGAGGCATTTAGGGTGGATTGCAACAAGTGGAATTTCTTATCAATGGAAGTTAGTTTTGCAGAATTACCAGTTTGTTATCACTGGAGTGTTAAGGGGTATCAGAAGGTAGGGCAAGGATGGGTTGGAGAAGATTTTGAGACATTACATTAGTTTTTATTTTTTCCTTCATGAAAGCCGGCATGTGTTCACTGTGTACGCTGCAAGGACAGACAAGCAGAGGCTCCGGACACAGCATCCGGAGCCTCTGCGTTTTTTTTACATAGCGCAGGGAAGCGGGGCATAAGGCATGTCCCTCTCCCTGCGCTCTATTCAGAGCTGCGCAAAAGCGGCCGCCAGGAACGCTGAATCAGGTCCAGTGTAACAGTAACACTCGACAGTATCTGTGTGCAAAATGCAAAAATAAAGCATTCTCCCTGCATGAAAACGCTAACATTCATTTTACCCCCCTGCAATTCAACATGGTTTTACCCACTCTTGACTAAAGCTGGCCATACACAGGGGGGGTAAAATGAATGTCAGTGTTTGCATGCAGGGAGAATACTTTATTTATCTTAGTGCATGGCCAGCTTAACTAGAAACCTCTATGCAGTACAGGACCGTCAGGAAAAAGCTGATAAGACGCTTTAAACATCTCCAGAATATGAAAACTCTTAATTCATTTTAAAATTTGCACCTGACAGAACTCCATCATCCATGCACACATTATACAATCAACATGCACATAACATGTTATTTTAAAAATAAATAACAATGTAGTAGAATCACTCAGGGCACCATCTCTACTTTTTGTTTTTTCCGCAGTTCAGTAATACCCTGGGGATTTGCAGGGGCACTGTCCCTTCACACTGCACAGCGCGTTACCTGGGAATTCCCAGGTAGTAATGCAGCGTCAGGCCTGGCTTTTTAGGGAAACCCCTTTACCCGGGATTTCCACTCAAATTACCTGCAAAAAGCCAGAGCTATCGTGAAGCCCAACGATTACATGAAAACCCCAGCTTTTTGCTGGTAATCTGAATGGGGTATTCATTTAGCTGAAGTGTCATATTTGTATTCCAATGCTGTTTTACCATTGAAAAACTACAATTACTTATTCAAAATGAGAAAAGGTGTGTATTATACATAGGGTCCACACCTTTAAGGAAGTAAGGTATTATATATTGCCATACATGCTGCTGGTCTTTGGTTTCTCCCGGAGAAACCAAAGTTCAGTAACCTTGAATAATATACATTATTGTCAAATTTATTTCGTCTTATGTGCTGGGATCTTAGGGATGCATTTGGGTTTATTTTTTCCTCAGATTTTGTTTGTTTTTTGCTGGCAACACTAGGTAGAATATGTGAATGTTAGAATATCAATGTTACAAGTTACTAAGATAAAAGATATTTTATTAATTATATGAACAGGCAACACACAAATTCTGAAAAACGAGAATAATTCTTTGAAGCCAATGCCATATAATAATGTAATAGTAAATTCGAGGATTAATATTTTCCTGAAAAAAGCTAATAAACATGTGAAACTCACAGATAAAAAAAAGCTAGCATTATTCTAAACCGCATTATTCTAAACAATAAACTGCTGCGTTTTTAAACATTAAAAGCATCACTACCCTTTCCCAAAACAAAAATGGCGGCGGATTAACTTGCCGCCCATTGACTGCTGACTATATCCCAGCCTGCCCCGCGACGTCGCTTTCTCCGGAAGAAATCGGCTGCCGGAGGCTGGGAACTTCCTCTTCGTGGATAGCCCTGGCCTAGGTAGGTTCGCGTCTGTGTGTCTCCGCCGACTCAATCCATATTCAATCCCCCCTTTATCCTGGTCATCCGGGCCGCAGTGTGCCCTGTACCTGGGGGGATCAGCACTAAGTGCTCGCCCGTACTGCACGAAGACGGATTAATGCGGAATAATAGGAAATCTGCGGTGTTACGTCCTCAGGTCCCCGGGACATGGAAGCCGGGTGACAGGCGGGGGTCGCACACTGACGGCTAGTGTAGCTCATGCTGAGCCGGGCATTGCAGTGATATAGGCTTTCATTAATGTATTATTTCCACATAATGGGAATCCAGGCTTAGGCCTGTGTACATACCCCTGACTAGTGGCCAGCACTGTATATGTGTGCGGCAATGTGTGAGCACTGTATATGTGTGCGGCAATGTGTGAGCACTGTGTATGTGTGCGGCTATGTGTGAGCACTGTATATGTGTGCGGCAATGTGTGAGCACTGTGTATGTGTGCGGCAATGTGGGCAGCACTGTGTATGTGTGCGGCAATGTGGGCAGCACTGTGTATGTGCGGCAATGTGTGCGCACTGTATATGTGTGCGATCTTTGTTATCCATACACTAATTGTCACTTGTTTTGCAGTACACCATGGGACGTGTGATCAGGGGACAGAGAAAGGGTGCTGGTTCTGTTTTCAGAGCCCATGTGAAGCACAGGAAAGGTGCAGCTAAGCTCAGGGCTATCGACTTCGCTGAAAGGCATGGCTACATCAAGGGTATTGTGAAGGTAAGTACTGGTTCTCTTGTGCTATGCTGGGGGTAGTGTCACTTGATCAGTGCCTTGGTGGTTTACTTTCCGCATGCTACCATGGCCTATCAGAGTAACTCATTGCAAGTGGTGTCTGTGTCTATAATCTTGATTTACCTATGTTAGTATTTAGGTACTATGTATTAAAGTACTTGCTGCTCCTTGTCTCTTAGGACATTATCCATGATCCCGGCCGTGGGGCTCCTCTTGCCAAGGTTGCCTTCCGTGACCCTTACAGGTTTAAGAAGAGGACTGAACTGTTCATTGCTGCAGAGGGTATCCACACCGGTCAATTTGTGTACTGCGGCAAGAAAGGTATACTAAGGTTTAAACTTAGACATTCACCCAGAATGAGAGAAGAGCCACGGCTTCTAGTTTCTGTGTAGTTTCCAGGTATCTGGCTGTCAGTGCTCTGGTTCTAAGACAGCTTTTGATATCTGGGGTGACTAGGGCAGGATTTAGGTTGTCTTGTTTAAAGCTGGCCACACACTATAAGATAAATTGTTCCAATCAAAAGATTTTTTTTAAGATTGGGTAAAACCATGTTGAATTGCAGGGGGGGGGGGGGAAAAATGAATGTCAGTGTTTGCATGCAGGGAGAATACTTTATTTTTGCATGTTGCACACAGATACTGACCAGCGTTACTGTTATTACACTTGTGCTGGAAACATCATCTATCACCTGTAATACTGATTGCAACTAATTCAATTTGCCTCCCCTGCAATTCAACATGGTTTGGTCTCTTGAAAAAAATCTTTAATTGGAACTATTTGTCTTATAGTGTATGGCCAGCTTAAGTGTTATGTAAGTTATGATGAGTCTAATGGCAAATGTCTGTTTGCAGTATTGCTGTGTTCTGTTGCTATCCACTTTGAGTATACATAAGATTATTTGAAAGATGACCATTTGTTTAAGCCATTAAGTAGTAATACAACCTGTGTGATTTTAGTTTTTAACCCCCCCCCCCCTTGTATGTCAAAGATTATAAGTGCACATTTGAATATTGTTATTTTCTTAACAAAAACTCTTAACCAGATTTATTGCCCAAGAATGATTAATTTTAGATAGAGAACAAACATGTCTGCCAGACATTTGTCTAGATGCTGAGCTTGGCATGTAGGAAAGAAGAGTATTGGTGCTTTAACTTCTGTACAGCATATAGGCCTATGGCATGGTTGTATAGAAAGCTTCATACAGTCTCAAATGAAGTTGTTTACCTTTCAATGTATATCACTTTAATATAATATCTAAACTGTAAATAATTTCAATGCATTTATTCATACACTGCTTATTGCCTGACGATGTCTGTCCCTTCATCTTTGCCTTTTGGAGGATGTTCTCTTGAGGGCAGGTGTTGGCTTCTATTTCTATGAAGTGTGTGAAACTTAGGCATGCTATGGCATCAATGTTTGAGGCTACGTCAGACAGTACTATTGCTGATACTTCTGTACCCCTTCTCTGAAACTGTTTGCCTGTAGCATTATTAAAATACAACAAATCACTAATAAACAGGTTTCCAAAGCTTGTATGTTTACAAAAGTTATAGATGCTTGGTATCTACATTTGAATAGTCCTCAATAATGCAGCATAGATACTATGCCGACATCTGGAAAAATGACTCCTTTTACTTTTTTTGTTTTAGCTCAGCTCAACATTGGCAATGTCCTCCCTGTTGGTACCATGCCAGAAGGAACCATTGTGTGTTGTGTAGAGGAAAAGCCAGGTGATCGTGGCAAACTGGCTCGTGCATCTGGCAACTATGCCACAGTCATCTCCCATAATCCTGAAACAAAGAAGACCAGAGTCAAGTTGCCATCTGGTTCCAAAAAGGTCATCTCCTCTTCAAACAGAGCTGTTGTTGGTGAGTAGCATAACCGAAACATTGGTGGGCATACAAGAATACATTTAATAGCGGTTTTAAATCCACAACACATATAGTCTACTGAGTGTGAGCTTGACAAGTTCTTTTGTAATACAGGTGTTGTTGCTGGTGGTGGTCGTATTGACAAACCCATCCTGAAAGCAGGTCGTGCTTACCATAAGTACAAGGCTAAGAGAAACTGCTGGCCACGTGTCCGTGGTGTTGCCATGAACGTAAGTATCAATTTGAAGAGTTCTAGAACAACGTTGGGGGGGAAAATATAAAAATCTAATATCATTTGGTAAAATGCAGACTGATAGTGTATTATGGGATGTCAGGATTGTTGGCTGAGGTAGTAGTTTCATTGCTTTTAACACACTTGTAACTTGTTGCAATAGTCTAGAGTATTCTTCTAGTAGATTGAAAGCAGGGTGGCCGGGCTTATTACAGTCACTTTTTTTTTTAACTATTGCATTTACACATTGATAGATTGTAATGCTTTCCTCTCTTTACAGCCTGTTGAACATCCCTTCGGTGGTGGTAACCATCAACACATTGGTAAACCTTCAACTATCAGGAGAGATGCTCCAGCTGGTCGCAAAGTCGGTCTTATTGCTGCTCGTCGTACCGGTCGTCTGCGTGGCACAAAGACTGTACAGGAAAAGGAGAACTAATCTTGTTATTTACATAATAAATACTTTAAAAAGTATGATGGTTTGGTGTATTCATTGCCATGTTGTAGACCATGGGTTCTCAAACTATTTTGACTGGGACCCCATTTTACTACACAACCCAAGCTAGTTACCGCAGAACAATACCCGTATATATTTATACATCACACCCCGGAAGGATCTGAAAGTTCCCCTTTAACCCTTTGGACATTGCATTATTTGTGCATCATGACAACTGGCAATCCTATGTGACAAATGAATGATGGAACTGGTTCAGTGCAGCAGTCTAGGCAGCCGCAGGCATTATCACANTGGCACTTCTCCGGTCCCATAGTGCTGGGCCTGCAGCTGTCGATGGTCTGAGGAAGTTGTGACCCTATGCAGATGTGGGCGCGACCCACAGTTAGTTCATACATTTCTCTTTTAGTGCATTTGCCATCTTACAGTAACTACACTACCCAGAAGGAACCAGTTTACATACGATTTTCTTTCTGTTCCTCCTGTGGGTGGGCTGTTTAATTTCTTAAACTTACTTAAGGAATGTACCCTCTTAAGATAAAATATCAGTATAGTTTTAAATACACAACTGGGAATGGATCGGCCATATGGCTCTTATCTGCGGTTACTTTCTATAGAATATATAAAATTAATATTGTAGGTACAGATGTAGTACAATCTTTGAACAACCCCAGTTCATAGGCTGTTTATTACAAAGGAGCATTAAGTTGGCACTACCTTGTATTGCAAGATGTTTTATTTCTCAGTATAAGTTATATGGTTAAACTTATTACATGTGCATTTACTAGTTCATACCAGGTAAAAATATGCATATAAAATGAATTTCAACCTTGTTAGGATTGTAGAATGCATTTATGTGGTTTTATGATCAGATTAATTCTGTCCTATATTAGGTAATGTATTATTCATTGTAGTTATGAGAGATCATCAGACATAAGCCAGATGACCATTGGCTATTAAAACTGGCAGTGTGTTGGGTAAAAAATGTGAATGGGACATGCAGCTAGGGGGGAATAAAATTGATTTCCTGGATCACAGTGCAGCTTTGATGCAAGTTGTAGGGTGAAAAAAGGAACAGAGGTCCTTTACTGAAAATGTGAATTTGTTGTTAGTCTATTGTGTATTGAAGCATCGAGTCTAATCATAACTTCAAATAATGAGTAATCTTTTTATTGAGCTGAGCATTTAAATAGCAAAACAGTCAGTATGGGTCCAGCTTAAACTTCCACATACAGAAACCTAGTATAACCTACTATGAAATTCTGCAATTTAAATTCTTATTTCACTAACCTCCCACTATAACCTCAACCCCTTTCTAACCATTGAACAATCACAACAATGTCCTCTACCCATTGTATTTTTTACACATTGACATTGATACAGAGACCATAACAATTTACCTTTGTAAAGCTGGCCATACACTAAATTTTTCCAGTCAAAAGATTTTTCAAGAGAATTGAATTACTTAAAAACAGTAATACAGATGAGAGATGTTCCCTAGCACAAGTCTAATAGTGTAACAGTAACACTGGTCAGAATCTGTGTGCAAAATGCAAAAATAAAGTATTCTCCCTGCACGCACACACTGACATTCATTTTACCTCCCCTGCAATTCATCATGGTTTTACCCACTTGAAAAATCTTTCAATAGAAACAATTTATCTTTTATAGTGTATGCCCAGCTTAACTTTTGCAATGAGCTCCTAACATGTTTAAATAACCCCTTCCCACCCTGGGGCATACATATGTGCCCTGGTAGGAAGGCAATTTGTGTGACAGGATGTACATGATATAACTGATTGCTGAGATTGATTAGTCATTTCAGACTGGCCAATCACGGCCATTCTAGTACTGGAGACATACCCGTTTTCCACCCGGGTTGCTGCTGGGGAAAAAAGGGTTTCCCTTTAAAACATAGGTCACAATACTATGCTCCACTCAGTGGAAATTGTGTCAACCTGGGAAAAATCCCAGGTTGACAGTGGAAAAGGAGTCGTTTTATTTTTGATCTGGGTAAATTCAAGGGTAAACAAAAAACGGATTTACCCAGGCTTTTGGTGGAAAAGGGGTAAGTAAGCACACATCCTGTGCCTATTTATTTACAAACAGGCTAATATAATAGTAGCCTATTTGTGAATGAATAAGCACTACATATGTGTGTGTAATAAAAAAAATTAAATTACATTTTAAGTTTTGTTTTCTTGTTAACATTTGTCCATAATAAAATGGATTAAAATGAGATTTTTACATTTTACACCTAAAGTATAGGGTTTAACATATATAGGTATATTTACTAAGCAGGGAATTAGCTGGGGAATTGTAAAGTGGGGAAGTTGCCCATAGCAACCAATCAGATTCGAGCTTACATTCTCCAGTATGTAAAATGAAACTGAGAGCTCGAATCTGATTGGTTGCTATGGGCAACTTACCCACTTTACAATTCCCCAGCAAATTCCCTGCTTAGTAAATATACCCCATAGTGCTGTTTTGGATACTTTGAAGGGTGCAGTTTTTAAATAGGGTCATTTATAGGGGTGTCTATGACGCAGGCCCCTCAAAACATTACATTTTTTTAAATGAAAGTTCTGTGAAATTGTGAAAAGTTTAGAAGCTGCATACTGTCCTAAAAAAGTAAAAGGAGGTTTAATAAATGATAGCAACAGAAAGTAATTTCTAGCTATTAACTATTTTGTGTGGTATGATGTTCTTACAAGCAGAAAATGTAACATTGTGAAAATGGCAAAATTTTTGCATTTTTCATCAAATTTGCACTTTTTTCACAAACACCGACTGTATTAACCAAAATTTACCAGTAACTTAAAGTACAATGTGTCACGAAAAAACTCAATCAGTTGGTTAAGTAAAAGAATTTAAAAGTTAGTCCCACGTAAAATGACACGTCAGATTTGAAAAATAGGGCCTGGTCTTTTGGTCTCAAATAGACTGTCATTAAGGGGTTAAATATGCAACGTATCAGTCTTGCTGATTGCTGCTATTTCTTTAATACACTGCTCTACATATCACTTGACAACATAAAACATGCAAAACAGAGATACAAATAGCAAAAATAAAAAACTTGTTGCTAAAGAAAGCAAAACAAACTGTAAAAAGTTCTTTAAATATATTAATGGAAAAAGAATAAAAAAAGGACAATATAGGGCCCATAAAAGAGGAGATGGGTGGACTGATTAATGATTATAAGGGAAAAGCTGAGATATTAAACAATTTCTTCAGTCTTCACTAGAGAGGAGCCCATGGATGGAATAATGCCTAAATATGAATATGCAACCCAACCATTTCTCAATAATTGGGCTTAAAAGAAAAAGATATAAAAAAAAAAGCACCAGGTCCAGGGGATACCCAAGGGTTCTCTATGAGTTTAACTCAGAAATAGCTAGACCACTTTACTTAATTTATATAGCTCCAATTGCATCAGGTTTAGTACCAAGGGATTGGAGAATAGCAGATGTGGTGCCATTGTTTGAAAAAGGGATTAAATCAATACCTGGGAATTATAGACCTGTAAGCCTTGCATCAATAGTGGGGAAAATAATGGAAGGCATAATAAGGGATAATATTCAGGATTACTTGGTGGCCAATAAGATAATTACTGGGGATCAGCATGGATTTATGAGGGATAGGTCTT